>WEDG01010731.1:0-167456 GCA_017591395.1 Schistocephalus solidus | reverse complement strand
AAAGGCTTCGGTTCTAGAACAGTTAAATGAACGTTAGTTGGTCACTACCCCCAACTGTATAAGGGGATTTAGCGACGAATACGTGCACGTTCGCTGCTTGGAAAGCACTTGTGATATCCATCCTTAAACGTCGTCTTACTAATTCTCTTGCTGTGTCTCCTAGCAAATTAAGTCTTAAAAGTATCTCTTTGTTTTCTGTAGTGGCAACCTCAGGCATTGCAGTTCAATTTTTAATATTCCGGAGAATAAATCTCTCCTGAAACGTTTGACACTGAGCTTAAGCAGCTTGATAATACACTCCATGAAAACGGCCCTCTTCCCTGCTATTAAGCAGGGCCTCTTTCAAAGTGACCATACGTAAATTCATTGTTGTTTTCTGCCTTTCTTTTCGAAAAAAGGATAGCGCAATTCATGTATATCATGCTTTTGACCTCCTAGATATTAGTTTAATTAAAAATTGACTCATTGTATTGGCAGTATCTCTGCTCCATGAACGACGTTGCAAGCCTTTTTGACTTCATGTCGGTCGTTTCAAATAATATCCTGGAATTTTAAAAAACTAAAATATTCAAGCTCTACGCTTCGAAATCCACCGTTCCCCACTTTATTTTGACAAGACTAAGAAATTGAGGAGGCAGTTGAAAGATCAATGTACTAGTTCGTTATCTGTGTATCTAAGGATTGGAAGGATTTTCGAATTGGCCTATAAGATTCGTCTTGCACGTACAAGACAGAGGGAAACTTGCATATTCAGCGACCTAACGTCTGCTTAAACTGTTGCTCAACTGTTCCGCTGGCATTCCTCCTCCTAACGAGGTTATAAAATTCCTCCATTACTAAATGTAGATAAGAACTTCGGTCTTGGAGACTCTGGCATGGCTGAACTGTTTAGAACTTTCTTTGCAAAAATCTTAGGACGGAATCTGAACCGGCTCCGTCGTTTGAGCCATACTTATTCGAAGTTAGCAATACCATTGATTTCTCCTTAGAATTAATTCTTGAGCACATAGTTCGTCGAAAAAAACTCACACTCTTTGAGGACTGACTGTATTTCAAAATCAGTTATCAAGAGAGTGCTGAGCTTCTCTCGATCGATTAGCCATATATTCTCAGTTTATCTTTTAAACAGATTCTTTCCTGATTCATGGAAGGCATCTATTATTCCTCCTGTCTTCAAGTCAGAATCACGATGGAACGTTAATAATTATCGAGGCGTTCACAAAACACCGGTTCTAGCAAAACTTTTTGAAAAACTATTTGTAATCAAATTCTTGACTTTTACTATAAAATAAGCGTTTAAGCGATTCATAATATGTTTTTTTTCTACCTGGAAGATCATGCGAGTTGTGTCACTTAGCTATTGCTAACCTCGCCAATTCCCTTCGCAATGAGAAACATTGTCATTGTCATTGTGATTTACTTTGACCTGAGCAACACCTTTGACAAGGTACTTCACAGACGTCTTCTAGTGAAACAGGGAACCTTTGGCATGTGGTCTCCTTTCCTTGACTTCATTGGTCCCTACATGTCTAACTACAGCCAAAAGGTCTTATTAGGTAAAAGCTACTCGGTGCCTCAGCCGATCACCAGTGGAGTTATTCAAGGCACGGTTTTAGGTCCCCTCCTCTGCATTCTGTACATAAATGAAATGTTAACTGTACTCAAAGATTCACAAAATTTTGTTATCGCTAATGAGCTCAAATGCATTTACTCGTTTTCTAAAGACTGCCAATGGTTGAGTTGATAAAAGCATTACTGAACTACTTATGCTCTCACGTTGGGGTTCTAGTCGGCAGATGGAATTTTCTCCATCCAAGAGTAGTTTTATGTGTTTCAGCCCGACCAAGCTTCCTGGACGCCTTGTAATTAAAAATAGTCCACTTCTAGAGTGATTACCCATAAGAGACTTAGGTCTAAGTTGCACCAATAAGTGAGCATTATCGCCTCATGCATATCAAATTTCTGCAAAGGCTGCACGGATGTGGGGTTTTATAGCGCATAATTTCTTACTTCCGGATATAAAGGTAAGACTGTACCTCATGTTTGTCCTTCCTATCCTTGACTACTGCTTTCCCCTCGTTGGTCTAATGAACGCCTCTGACAGCAGTAAGATTGATTATTTTCAGAGAGTTTTTATTATAGGACTACGTTCTCTTTCTGGATCCCCTATTACTTATGCAGACAGATGTCAGTTGTAGAACATTAAATTGCTCCGAGTTATAAGACTATAAGCCGGCCTCTGCTTCCTGTTTCGCGTTAACTCTAGCCCAAATCTCCTACGAATTAACGCTCTCACTCCGGTTCATTGACCTTATGCCACTCGTAATTCCTCCATGATCATTTCACCACCGCTTAGCTCCACAACTAACCATTCTCGTATTTTGCCTCCAAATATGCTTTCATCTAGAATATTCTTACACTCCAAATTAGGTTGTTGCTTAAATCAGCGGTTTTAAAAACCAAATTAAGTACACATTTAACTTCGGAAGATATAAAGTCCTTAATGTTCGTTTCCTTTCCCAAGCTAGCAACTTTTGATACTAAATTTGTAATTATGAAGCACTCTGGGTCTTAAATATACAATTTATCATTATTTTATAATTTCTGTATGTCTGCATTTACAGAGTAACCACCTTTTTAGGAGGACGAAGAATGCAGTATGGCTACGCCTACGGATAAAATAACCAGGGTGTCTTTCCCAACAGACACAGTAAGGAAACCTCGGAAACAGCTCAGCCCACTTAATCGCCTGGCCCAGCTTGCATATCCGCAAAAGTTCTCAATGAACTCACTGACCAGCTGGCCTTTCCACTCTCCAAGATATTTGAAAGTTCGATGGAGGCGGGGGCTCTGCCTACCGAGTTGAAGCTAGCCAACATAATTCATATCTACATATGAGAAGACAGAAAATCATAAGATAGCTTCAGACAAGTTAGCCTCACAAGTATCCGAGTCAAAATAATGGAGAAGATAATTAAAACGGAACTAATGAGGCATATTGAAAAGAATAACTTGCGAAGTTCATATCAACATGGATTTAGAAGTGGTCGATCCTGCTTTACAAACCTGCTCACCTCCATGGAAAACTGGATGAAATCATTAGAAATGGGTTTGTTAGTCCATTTGGTCTACATCGACTTTAGCAAAGCCTTTGACAGGGTTCAAGACAGATGCCTGATAATGAAGCTGTGTTAAATGGGTGTGACTGGCAACCTACCCAAATGGCTGACCAACTTTCTCACAGGCAGGCACCATCGTGTTTTTATTGGAGGCGCCAAGTCACACTGGGAAACCCGTCACAGTGGAAGTCCGCAGGCGAGCGTTCTGGGTCGCATTCTGTTTCTGATATAGGTGAACGACTGCCTTGCTTGTCTGACATGCGAGAAGGTCATGTTTGCTGATAATCTGAAGTTACAGAATTTGATTAAAAAACCGGAGTATGCACGGAAGTCACAAAATAACTTAGATCATTTACAAAAATGGTGGGATGAGTGACTGCTGAACCTTAATTTCAAAAAATGCCAAATCATCCGACTATGGTCTTGTTACAGAAGGGTGATGAGGCTTGAATAACAGTACTGAATCAGTGACCATGAATCCTAGTGGGTCAGTAATCTAAAAGCCTTCGGTATGTGGATAACACCCAGCCTCAAACTATCGTCGCACTGTGTGCAGATAGCAATGAAAGCTAAGGGTATTTTAGGAGTGATCAGGAGATCCTTCGTTAATTTTAACGAAGAGAATTTTGGGCGCGTGTTTGAAGCATTTGTCTGGCTGGTGTTGGAATATTGCGTTCAGGCGTGACGCTCTTGGATGATGCATGATTATACTCTGTTCGAGAAATTTCAACGGGGCGGACGAAACTAGTCAGTGGATTGGAATGCCTACCCTATGAGGGCCGACTCGAAAGATTAAAAAAGTTTCCTCACTCTTACAGGCAATACAGAGAGATATGATCTTAGTCTTCAATCTTGTTAGAGGAGTTGATTGAGCTCTTCAAATTGCCAATTATTTTAAATTGGCAAGCATGACACATCTCTGAGGTCAACAATACAAACTGAAGACAAACCACGCCAAACTGGAAGTGCAGGCCAACTTCCTTTCCCACCGAGTGATTGAAGAATGGCACAAATTGCCTACTTCGGTTGTTCAGGCTGAGAGCGTTGCAATGTTTTAAAGAAGACTTTATGAATGTTTTCTTGATGGACATATAATAAGTCGTACATAATGACCGATATACTATAATCATATCGCCGTGTAAAATTGACATTTTTTGCTAGCCTCCATCTGTACATAGGGTTTTTAAAGGTTCTGTCTATTTCACTTATAAATACTTAATTACTAAATCATGTCTGCTCGGTGACATTATTCTCTGGGGCCTGCAAACCCTCCATTTCGCGGGCTACTTGGCTGTTTATATCTAAACAGTGAACAAATGATAAGTTACCTTACGTGGTGATCATTTAACTTGGGGCTGTCAATGGAGTTTAAGTTGGAGCCTCATCTTGGAGATGATAAGGCGGTGATCCATTCACTCATCACCTTGGTCACCAGCACGTTTTTTGATCTAAAATCTGGATGAAAACATAGTCCAGATGATGCCAGCGCCGTGATCGAGAGTGCAGTAGGGTCGGAAGGCGGAAGGAAGGGGCAGTTTTCGTTACGAATACTGAGTCCATGGGGACCCAGCACTCCCCCAGGCTCCGTAATCTGACCTAACGCGGGCGTTGAAGATACCAACTAAATTGAGTTTTAAAACCGCTGACAAAAACGCCAAGAGTGCGTGCAGGTCTTCGTAGAATGTGTTATTCTCCTCATCAGAGCTCGTCATTGGAAGGAGGGGGCGTAAGCGCTGATGATGCTGATGAATCTGGGTCCCAGAAGAGGCAACCTTTGGGTCATCAATCGGTCGTTTGTGTCCTGCGACATATAGGACAGCTGCCCCAAGATGTCGTTCCGAATGGTATAGGCGATGGCAGCATCCCATTCCTCTGTCTTTGAGCGGTCACCCCAGAACAAGGTAAGGTCGGCATCTACTTACTCCACCTTTCGGCATACCACACTATTCACGGTGCTGCTTGCTCTCACCCTTTTTTCACCAATCGAGGTGGACTCCATTTTTGCACAACGAGGTCGCATTTCTCGTTACCTAGAAGATGCAAAATGTTTCCTTTGTCGGGATCTTACACCGATGGAGCGAAGGAATGTGTCTCACCTCTTGCATAGGTCTTCTGCCTCTCAATCCATTATCCATAAGTCTGGTCATGGCTATGCAAACCATAACGAGACGATACAGAAATCTCCTATAGTGCCCGGTTCAAAAACCTTAACTTCAACTCCTGCTCTCCTTTCAACGAATCCACTAACGCCTTCTTCCTCGCGAATAGGAATTTCCAACGCAGTAGCTATCAGCCATGTCGTAAGCCCACCTTTAATGCCAGTAACTCCGTCTAAAGTGCAAAGACCGACTGCTTCTCCGTTTCAACGTAGTTTTCCTTGTATTCCTACTGTTGACTTAGTCAACAATACTGGGTCAAGTCCACCTCGTTCCCATTCCACGATATCCACTCCGGTCTCAGCTGTCCAATCTAATAAACTTATCAAAAACCTGGGCAAGTCAAAGGATGCTCCAAACTTAAGTTCCAAAAAGACAAATGTTATTAAAGTTGGGAAACCTCCTAACCCTCCAGCAGGTACCATACATACCCAAAAATTTCCTTAGCAATTATCCCAACCAATCAATTTCTCAGGCTGCCCCATTATTTAACCCTACCCCTTACGGTACCAGTTTTTCCAAAAACAATTTGTTCCGTTTTCAAATCTTATTCTCCCCCATATTATTCCAATATTCCTCAAAAAAATCCTATTTATAGGCCTCCTATTTTCGCTAACGCAGAAAAAATCCTTCCTCTCAATGGATACCACCCAAATATGTTTCTCTACAATAATCCTAATTTAGTTAGCAGTAACAGCTTAGCTAATTGTAGACAGCAGCCATTTTACTTTCCGCCAGCACCTACCTCTCTACAGTTTACTTCCCCACCACCAAGTCTTCCTTTTTATAAGTAACGATAACCCTAGTTTGGATACTCGAACTACGCTAGATGTCATATTACTTAATGCTAGATCTGTTTTTAAATAAGATGGCGCAACTGAGAGCCATTGCTTTCGAGCTAATGCCCGATGTTTTATGTGTAACTGAATCTTGGACCCATCCCTTAATTTCCGACTCTTTGCTTGTCATAGACCAGTACGATCTCTACCGTCAAGACCGCATTAGTAAGCGTGGTGGTGGTTGTCTTCTATATTAAAAGTTTCATTTAAGAACTTCCCGTTTGATCTAGATGTTACGTCATTCTCTGGTAATTACTGCTTCGCATCCATTATCCTGTCGTCCAGGCAAAAGGCGATTCTCGGATGTATTTACAACCCGCCTAATTCATCATCCGATGATGATGCAAAAACTTTGTGAAATTTTTTTAAATTGATTTCGAAGTCCAATTTTTAACATTAAAAATAATCGCTGGGGACTTTAATTTTCCTGAAATTGACTGGATTTCAAAACGTTTGTCCACCCAGATTTCAGCCTTTCCTCGATACGATTAATTTTTTTTCTAATTGGTCCCAGCTTGTCCGTTCTTCAACGAGAGAAAAGCATATTTTAGACCTGATTTTCACAAACGACATTGCTCCCCTCTTCGTTGATTTTAAGCAGGGCCTCTTCCAAAGTGACCATACACTAATTCACTGTTGCCTTCCGATTGTTTCATCGAAAAAGGTTAGTGCCGTTCGTACCTATCATGCTTTTGACCTCGCAGATATGAGCTTAATTAGTAACTTTTTGACTCATTGGACTGGCAGAATCTCTCCTCCATGAACGACGCAGCAAGTCTTTGTGACTTCGTGTCAGTCGTTTCAAATAACATCCTGAAGCTTGTGCCAACCAAAAATAGTCAAGCCCTACGTCTCGGAATCAACCGTTCCTCACTTTCTTTTGCCACGACTAAAGAAATTGAAGAAGCAGTTGAAAGATCAATATACTAGTTCGTTATCTGTACATCTAAGGATCGCTGAGATTTTTGAATTAGCCTCTAAGATTCGTCTTGCACATGACAGACAGAGGGAATCTTGCGCACTCAGTGAGCCAAACTCTGCAAAAATCTGTTGCTCAACTGTTCCGCCGTCGATCCTCTTCTAAACGAGGTTATGAAATTCCTCCATTACTAAATGAAGACAAGAACTTCGTTCTGGAAGACTCTGACAAGGCAGAACTGTTTAGTGCGTTCTTTGCAAATCATCTTACGATGGAATCTGAACCGGTTCCGACGTTTCAGGCATCCTCATTGAATGTTATCAGCACTATTGATTTCTCCTTAGAACTAATTCGTAAGCAAATAATTCGTCTGAAAAACTCGCACTCTTCGGGAACTGACGGTATTCCAAACTCAGTTATTAAGAGAGTGCCGAGCTTTCCCCGATTGCTTAGCCATGTATTCTCAGTTTATCTTTTAAACGGATTCTTTCCTGACTCATGGAAGACATCTATTATTCTTCCTGTCTTCAAGTCGGGATCTCGTTCGGACGTAAATAATTATCGAGGCGTTCACAAAACCCCGGCTCTCGCAAAACTTCTTGAAAAAATTATTTTTAATCAAATTCTCGACTTTTGCCTGAAAATAAGCTTTTAAGCGACTCACAATATGGTTTTCTACCTGGGAGATCATGCGAAGTGTGTCACTTAGCTTTTCTTAACCTCGTCACTTCCCTTCGTAACGAGCAACAGTCAGTGGTTGTGATCTACTTTGACCTGAGCAAAGCCTTTGACAAGGTACCGCACAGACGTCTTCTAGTGAAACTGGAAGCCCTCGGCATCCGGCCTCCTCTCCTTGACTTCATTGGTTCCTACTTGTCTAACCGCAGCCAGAAGGTCCTAGTAGGTAATAGCTATTCGACGCCTCAACCGATCACGAGTGGCGTTTTTTTCAAGGCACCGTTCTAGGTCCCCTTCTTCATTCTGTACATTAACGAAATTTCAACTTTACTCACAAATTCACAAAATTTTCGTTTACGCTGACGATCTCAAGTGCATTTATTCATTTTCTAAAGACACTGCTAATAGTTGCGTTGACAAAATCAACACTGATCTACTAATGCTCTCACGTTGGAGCTGTACTTGGCAGATGGAATTTTCTCCATCCAAGAGCAGTTTCATGTGTTTTGGCCCCGCCAAGCTTCCTGGACCCCTAGTATTTCAAAAATAGTACACTTTTAGAACGATCAACCATAAAAAGACTTAGGTCTAAGTTACACGAATAAGCTAGCATTATCGCCTCATGCAGATCGAATTTCTGCAAAGGCTGCACAGATATGTGGTTTTATATCACATAATTTCTTCCTTCCGGAAATAAAGTTAAACCTATACCGCATGTTTGTTCTTCCTATCCTCGAATACTGCTGTCCCCTATTTGGGCTGATGAACGCCTCTGACCGCAGTAAGATTGAAAAAGTTCAGAGGGTTTTTACTCGAAAACTATTTTCTCTTCCTGGATCCAGTTTCTCTTATACGGATAGATGCCAGTTAGCAAACGTTAAATTTCTGTGGGTTAGAAGACTCGAAGCTGGTCTCTGCTTTCCTGTTTCGCGTTAATTCTAGCCCAAATATCCCACGAATTAACGCTCTCACTCCGGTAAATCGACCCTATGCCACTCATTATTCCTCCATGTTCATTTCACCACCCCTTAGCTCCACAACCAACCGGTCTCAGTTTTTTGCCTCCAAATATGCTTTCATATGGAATAATCTACCACTGCAAATTAGGTTGTCGTCTACATTAGCTATTTTCAAAAACCAAATTACGCAAACATTTAACTTCGAAAGATATAAAGTCCTTATTGTCTGTTTCTTTTCCCAAACTCGCAACTTTTGGATTTTGAAAAGGGTCCTCCTGGTATTTGAGGCAGATCCCTTGATATTATATGGATCTCTAATTATATTTTCCATCATCCTCTGGAGAGTCAATCTTTGCATTCACTTTTTCTTCCCCTCCTTTTAAACTAGCATTGCCAACTCTTGACAACCTTGATACTTTCCTTCGAATTTGCAACCCTGACGATAGTCTCCAGGATCTGTTGATGATCGAAGTGGGTTCTGATGGTTTCGCCTCTTTGGTGATGGACAATGCAGTCAGCAAGGTCGCATCTCGATGATGATCTCGTGACATCTACTGTCCCCTCTTCGTTTCGACCAAGTTGTCTACGATGAGTTCGTCCTTTCTCACCTCCACTGGTGTTTATAAGCAGTAGCTCTGACTGCTATATTACCTCTCACCCGACAAGGAGCGTCCCGAAACCTCATACGCAGTCAGCAACATCACAATACTATCCCATTGCATTTAGCTATTAATCTTTTTGTGAAGCAGTTTTTTTTCTCCTATTTTTTTTTAAATTGGCGGCTCGCCGAACTCCGCCTCCGATTTAACCCTAGGAGTTGTTTTTTCACTGCTTCTTTTCGAGTTCACCGTATATGCCAACGATTGTTGACTTTTGTTTTATAAATGGCAAATCTTTTTGAATCGGATATGTTAACCATACTACTCATTTCTGCTGTTCATATGGATGCTCACATAGTGCAGCAATTATCCACTTTTTATTTATTTAAACCATAATACTAAGTTTGTAATGATGGGGCCCTCTGGGCCTTAAATATACAATTTATTTATTTATTTAGAAGCCGGAATATTCTTTTGGTTTGTTTGCGCAAATAGCCTGCATGATCAACATTAAAAAGTCATCAGCGAACACACGATACTAGACTGCTGAAGTATTCTTTTCAGTCAAAGGATATTCCGAAAATACAACTCACTTACAATTGAGATGGTGGAGGTCAAAACGGTTTTGGTTTTTAAAAGGACTTCATTGCACAATTTTGAGCCAAATATTGTTTTAGCAATATGATCAGTTAAAAGATCAATATACTAGTTCGTTATCCATGCATCTTTGGATCACAGATATTTTTGAATTAGCCTCTAAGATTCGTCTTGCACGTGACAGACTGAGGAAATCTTGCGCACCCAGGGAGCCAAAATCTGCAAAATCTATTGGTCGACTGTTCCGCCGTCGTTCCTCCTCTTAACGAGGTTATGAAATTCCTCCATTACTAATTAAAGAAAATAACTTCGTTCTGGAAGACTCTGACAAGGCAGAACTGTTTAGTGCGTTCTTTGTAAATCATCTTACGATGAAGGCTGAACCAGTTCAGACGTTTCAGGCATCCTCATTGAATGTTTTCAGCACCATTGATTTCTCCTTAGAACTAAATTGAAAGCAAATAATTTGTCTAAAAACTTGCACTCTTCGGTGACTGACAGTATTCCAAACTCAGTTATTAAGAGAGTGCCGAACTTCCCCCGATTGCTCAACCATATATTCTCAGTTTATCTTCTAAACGGCTTCTTTCCTGACTCACGGAAAACATCTATTATTCTTCCTGTCTTCAAGTCGGGATCTCGTTCGGATGCAACTAATTATCGAGGCGTTCACAAAACCCTAGCTCTAGCAAAACTTACTAAAAAAATATTCTTAATCAAATTCTCGACTTTTGCCTAGAAAATAAGCTCCTCAGCAACTCGCAATATGGTTTTTCTACCTGGGATATCATGTTAAGTGTGCTACATAGCTTGTCTTAACCTCGTCACTTCCCTTCGTAATGAGCAGCAGTCAGTGGTTGTGATCTACATTGACCTGAGCAAAGCCTTTGAAAATGTACCGCACATACGTCTTATGGTGAAACTGGAAGCCCTCTGCATCCGGCCTCCTCTACTTGACTGCATTGGATCCCACTTGTCTTACCGCAGCCAGAAGTTCTTAGTAGATAATAGCTTTTCGAAGCCTCAGCCGATCATGATTGGCGTTTTCCAAGGCACGGTTCTAGGTCCCTTTCTCTTCATTCTGCACCTAAACGAAATTCCAAAAATACTCAAAAATTCAAAAATATTTCGTTTACGCTAACGATCCCAAGTGCATTTTTTCATTTTATAAAGACACTGCCTATAGTTTCTTTGATAAAATCCACATTGAACTACTTATACTCTCACATTGCAGCAATAATTGGCAGATGGAAGTTTCTCCATCCAAGAGTAGTTTCATGTGTTTTGCCCCCACCAAACTTCCTAGACCCCTAGTATTTCAAAAAAGTACTTTTTTAGAAGGATTAGCCATAAAAGACTTAGGTCTAAGTTACACGAATAAGCTAGCATTATCACCTCAGGCAGATTGAATTTCTGCAACGGCTGCACAGATATGTGGTTTTATATCACATAATTTCTTCCTTCCGGAAATAAAGTTAAACCTGTACCGCATGTTTGTTCTTCCTATCCTAGAATACTGCTGTCCCCTCTTTGGGCTGATAAATGCCTCTGACCGCAGTAAGATTGAAAAAGTTCAGAGGGTTTTTACTCGAAAACTATTTTCTCTTCCTGGATCCAGTTTCTCTTATACGGATAGATGCCAGTTAGCAAACGTTAAATTTCTGTGGGTTAGAAGACTCGAAGCCGGTCTCCGCTTCCTGTTTGCGTTAACTCTAGCCCAAATCTCCCACGAAATAACGCTCTCACTCCGGTATATCGACCCTATGCCACTTGTTATTCCTCCATGATCATTTCACCACCCCTTAGCTCCACAACTAATCGTTCTCCGTTTTTTGCCTCCAAATATGCTTTCATCTGGAATAATCTTCCATTGGAAATAAGGTTGTCGTCTACATTAGCTATTTTCAGAACCAAATTACGCAAACATTTAACTTCGGAAGATATAAAGTCCTTATTGTCTGTTTCCTTCCCAAACTCACAACTTTTGGATTTTGAAAAGGGTCCTCCTGGCATTTGAGGCAGTTCCCTTGATATTATATTGGTCTCTAATTATATTTCCATCATCCTCTGCATAGTCAATCTTTGCATTCACTTTTTCGTCTTCTCTTTTGAACTAGGATCACCAACTCTTGACAACCTTGATAATTTCCTCCGAATTTGCAACCCCGGCGATGGTCCCCAGGTTCAGTTGATGATCAAGGTCGGTTCTGATGGTTTTGCCTCTTTGATTGGTGGACTATGCAGTTAGCAAGGTAGCATCTCGATTATGATCTCATGACCTCTGCTGTCTTCTCGTCGTTTTGACCCTTGTGTCCACGATTAGTTCCTCCTCTCTCTCCTCCACTGGTGGTTACAACCAGTAGCTCTGACTGCTATATTATCTCTCACACGACAAGGAGCGTTCCAACCCTCATATGTTGTCAGCAACATCACAATACCATCCCATTGCATCTAGGTATTACTTTTTTAGTGAAGCAGGTTTTCTCCTAATTTTCTTTTAAATGGGCGGCTCGCCGAACTCCGCCTTTGATTAAACCACAGGAGTTTTTTTTTACTGCTACTTTTCTAGTTCACCGTATTCATCAAAGATTGTTGACTATTGTTTTAAAAATTTCAAATCGTTCTGAATCGGATATGCTTACCATATTATTCATTTCTGCTGTTAATATGGCTGCTCACATAGTGCAACAATTATCCACTTTGTATTTATTTAAACCGCGATACTGAGTTTGAAATGACGGGGCTCTCTGGGCCCTAAATATATAATTTATTATTATTATTTATTATTATAATAAGCGACAGCATTCAAACCCGACACGCGGACGTAGAGACAAAAGCAGTATTGCAAACTATTCTGCCGAAAGCATAAATCTCCAGTGACGATCTAGAAAATGGTTAGTTAAACTATCGAAAACAATAACATTTATTTTTACACGTGAGCAAAAAATGCGAAAACTGAAAATACTACAGTCAACAAAGTGCATTGGTACCGTTCACTAAGTGCGCGCTCAGCAAGTAAACCGGATGTGCGTATGTTCGTTTAATTTGCTTATTAATTGAAGATATTGCGATATTTTCCCACTAAATTATAATATACATTTATAAGAATTGTACTTCTGTACCCTAGCTTCCAATTTGTGGCACCAAACCGTCTAAATCCTCACGTTTTCATAAACCAGAAATATGACGGCGCAAAAGTAACAATCGATAAACTAGATCTCTCTGCTATCCTACGTCTGCAAAACTTAATCGAAAAATATGAACATCTATTTACGTTGCTAAACACATTATAAGACTCAAAATCTTTTGCAAACAGCTTAACAAGCGCACCACAAATAGAACCGATTATACATGTAGTCTCATCAGAGGTCGCTGATAGGTCCAAACGCAAGTTTAATGTCAGTATCCGAAATATCCCCCACACGGTTAACCCCCCACCATCAATCCAACAACTCATACACTCGTGTGGTGTAAACATCCGCAAAGCTTCCACCAAAAGGCTTAAATCAAGAAGCAAAATTAACCCAGTGTTAGTGACTTTCTATTCACAAAACGAAGCCAATCTTGTTCTAAAAAACCCTGAAGTAAACCGAAGGCTGCTCACCCGAAAACCATTCATAGGTCCAGACCTCACACGTATGCAAAGACGTGAACTTTAGACCAAAACCACACAGCTCAAACCAGATGTTAATCATACCGTCTCCTCACTGAAACCTCCAGCTGGCACTTCCAACGCTGCCAACTATAATGTAAAGCGTATAAGTCAGTTTGAACAAAATAATAAACATAGTTTCTCCTTAGCCAAACCTTTGGCAAGTTTATCAAATTGTTATTCTGACACTCATAACACCAATCGAATAACTGCTTCAGCAGTTAGGAGAGGATGTCAGAATCAAACGAACCGAGCACCTCAAAATGCTATAACCTCCCCGGAACAGCTTGATGACACAAATTCTAGATCCAGTCATGTCGGAATATCAGATAGTAATATAAGTGTCACTACTACTCCGCCAACTTAACAACCAGTAACAGAAATTTTGACCCAGCAACTCATACAAATCCTATGACGTACGTGTGAATCCCTTGAAGCTCAAAAGATAACTCAATTTGTCTCCCAGTTAGTATTCCTATACAAAAAGATTTATTGAGCACATCATTACTACCAAAAAGCCCAAGAAATAGGAGTGCTACGAACTCTGAAAACTCTCATAAGACACGAATAAGCTCTTATAATAACACCTCAACTCCCTCAAATCCAAATGCATGGCATAGGAGTAAACAAACTCACACTAACCTTTCAAACATAGTAGCAACTTATGGCAATCAAACCAGTTACCTAGTTCGGCAAAACTTCCTAGCCATAACCCCAGGTATTTGCAATATCCGCCAGGTTAATTCTCCCCCCATTTGGGGCATAACCTCTACACTCAACCCATGCACTCTAACACCTACACAAAATTCATACACTTTAACCCATGCACTCAAATCTCACCACCTACTCAACACATACACCCTTACCTATTCACTCATTTCTCATCATACACATCACCATACCTTCCAAAAGTTACACACTTCCCTTCTTTTAGCCCATCGCACAATCAAAACAGTTTTGGAACTCAGTTTTTTTTACAACAGCTGGCCTCTCCCATATCCGACATCCTAAGTATCGCCCTTATTAGTGCGAGATCCATAGTACATAAAATACCACAACTTAGGACATTAGTTGAAGCCTATAATCCCGATATAGTTGGTTTAACAGAAACATGGGTTAATGAATTAACATCGAACGCTTCGCTATTTGTCCCAAACTACAAATTATATTGGCAAGACCGCATTAATAAACGAGGCGGCGGCTGTATTATATACATCAAAACTACCATTGAACAAAGTGGTTTCGATGTTTCACACGAAACTTTCCCTGGCGAAGCATGCTTTGCCACAGTAAAATCCCTGTCGCACAAAAATATACTAATTGGATGTCTCTACACTCCTCCAGAATGTAGTAATGATGACACTGGCCTAAGCAGTCTAATAGATACCATATCAAATATTCAGTTTGAATATAAAATAATTGCAGGCGATCTAAACCGTCCTGAAATAAACTGGGCTAAACTATCAGCCCCCACCAGACATGATGAACTGCTATCATCAATTGTGTTCCATAACTGGACACAAATAATCAATAAACCGACCCGAGGAAATAACAAACTAGACATTATTCTCACAAATGACATCTGGCCCCTACATACGCATTACGACAGCATAACCTTTGAAAGTGATCATAAGGCAATAATAACAATGCTCCCTCTTAACATAAAAGTAGCATCAGATTCTAGTTACATTTACATAAATCCAAAAAAACTCGACATTGACTATATAAACAACTATGTAAGGTCATTAGACTGGAGTTCATATCTTCTAATGAAATCCGTGAGGGAAGCTGTTTACCTTTTATAATCTACCCTTTTTATAATTCGAGATACCTTAATAGATGAGAGATCACCATATAAATCACAAATTCCTAACTTCCTTTCCAAGAGACTCAAAAAACTGAAAAAAAACAACTTCATGATCCGTCAGTTAGTTATTTATCCACACTCAAACGAATAAGGGCAATTCATTACCTAGGTGAAAAAATGAAAGCAAACATTAACATAGCAGCGGAACGCCGAGCCATAGAGTCCTCCGAAAAAAAAGCCTAGATCTTTCGGAAACAAATGAACACTAATCGAAAACCAGATCCACAACTCATAATTGATGACGCAGGACAAGTAATAACGGACGATAAACAAATAGCAAATTTTAATAAATAAGTACTTCTCAGCCAACTATTCAGTTGAGGAGGAGCCGATACCCCAACCAACAGACATGACAGCATTTGCCCTCAATGAGATCTGTTTTAGCGAAGAAACCGTCAAAAATCTATCAGACAACTTTCTAATTCCACCACCTATGGAACGGATACAATCCCACCTTGCATAATGAAGCATGTGATATATGCTCCTTTACTGCTGTCTAGTCTACTCTCCTTACTCCAATCGAATGGTATGTATCCAGAAATCTGGAAATAATCAAGCATTACACCAATCCTTAAAAACGGGAACCGATCTGATACACAAAGCTATCGTGGTGTTCACCGAACATCGGTCATAGCAAAAATCCTAGAAAAAATAATTTCGAACCAAATGCTAAATTAACTAACAAACGCTAACCTCAAACCTTCCTCTCAACACGCTTTCTTACCTAAAAAGTCATGTCAGTCCTGCCATCTCACCTTCCTTGAATTCGTTTCAAGTAATAGAGATGACGGAAACATGGAACCTACGATATACTTTGACCTAAAAAAAGCGTTCGATAAAGTCCTCTATCAAAGGCTTCTAGTGAAGCTTATAAGTCATGGGATTGTGTCTCCTCTTCTCGACTTTCTAAAATCTTACCTTCAAAACCGACATCAGGTAGTACGAATTCGAAACGTGGTCTCAGAACCATCTCATATTAGTAGTGGAGTACTTCAGGGGACTATCCTAGGTCCCCTCCTATTTCTTATATACATTCACGACTTATCCTCTATATCAACGTCAGCTAAAACATTTTTATAGGCGGACGACTTAAAACTTGCATATGCATATAACAAGCATACAGTAGCCAGTATGCATAGCACGATTGAAAATGATCTTAAAAAACTAAGCAAATGGAGTACTCTATGGCAAATGCCTTTCTCTCCAAGTAAATGTCATCTGATTTTTGGTCCACAAAAACTTTCTCCCTTAATTTTCAACAATCAGGAAATAACCGAGACAACATCAATAAAATACTTAGGTCTTAGCTATACAAATACTCTTGATTTATCTCCCCACGTTAAACAAATATCACCAAAAGCCACTAGACTATGCAGATTTATTTGTAAAAATTTCTCCTCACCTGCCCTTAAGACACGACTATATAAAATGTACGTTTTACTGCTCGATTTTTTTGGCATAATGCCATTAGATGGCTGAAAGAAACTAGAAGCCATTTAAATATGATTTACCAGATCCTTATCCAAATGTGATGGCATTCAAGGCTCATACATGGAACTAAACAATATATGGTCTTCGACCCGTCTGGATCAGAAGACTCAAAAATGGTCTCACTTTTCTATTCAAAATCACACACGACCAAGATATTTTCAGAATGAATAAACTAACAAATCAAAACGGCCCCCGAGAAACTAGAAATTATGAAAATATTATAAAAATTATTAAATTCAAAAAGGCCCAACGATCCAACTTCTATTCCATAAGATACGCGACAATATGGAATGCCCTGCCAAGTTCTATCAGAAATAGTCAAACCCTACTAGAATTTAAAATAAAAATCAAACAATATCACTTAAGTTATACCACAAATCTATTTTTGAATAAGAAAGGACATTTTTCAACTCAGTTCTTTAACATAGAATTCGGGTCGAAAGGGCTCTGATAAAGCTAACTTCGTGAATCACGCGTTTTACGACGCGGCGGTTACTATCGGCGATAGCTTCTTCAATTCTGAGTCCTCTTGATGAGCTGCCATATCTGCACCTAGAAGACAAGTTGCAAATCCAAACGTACTTTGCGTGCGCTTCCGATGACGGCGATAGCCATTTCACTAGAACTGGATACTCAGGTCAGAAGTTCCCATGAGTAGTTATCTCACGTCCTTTCATGAACCTCCTACGATGACCTGCAAGGCACACACAGATGAAGAATTTAATCATCTGATTATGTGGTACACTTTCTGGTTATGGGCAAGCTATACCTGGTGGTTAATGACCTACAAGACTCATAAATACCTTTCCTCTGGCTATGCGCGAGGGCTCTCAATTTAATGATTTATATACCCATTATCTAAAAAGCAGCTTTTATACAGCTAGATCAAACATAATCAACACTATGTTATAAAATACAAATATGAAGACTGGAGGACTGCACTGAAAGATTATTACCGTTGAACTCTTCTTGCTCCTTATCTATTTTCACTTTTTTTGGCAATCAGTTGACTAAATCTAATTTGTCGGCAGACCCTTAACCGTACAGGACAGACGGAAACCAGCGGTGTGTTTAAAATTCACTTTCACTTTCGTTTTTTCCCTTTTGATCTCTATCTTGGCGACCGTGGCGCAAGTCGAGTCCCCGCAGTGCAGTGATCTACATCCTTCGAAAGGTCAATCGTCCGACGATATATCTTTCTCTCTGTGAAGTTCTCCGATCCGGTGAAGTCAACCCTTTATACCGTTTATCATTATTAGTTTCCTACGTTTCATCGATTTCGTATCCTCGTGAATAAACAATCATCTTCTCATCACATTATCTACTTCTATGAATCTTGGTATGAATGAATCACAACATCAAGACAAATCCGAGATGGATGAATCCCTTACAGAGCCTGCATTGTTGGACTGTGAAGCATCATCCCCCGTATCAGCACCTATTTTCGAATGTGAGGGTCGACGTTCCAGTGACGGAAGGAAGAAGGACGTTATATTGGTGGCAGCTGGTGTCAACCCGTACTCACCTCTTGTACAGCCCCAGGCGTCTTACACTCAGAACCCTCCTACCACTATGACAGACAACCGCCCCGACCCCCTCCTAGCCCCTGATGCTTACCAACCGGGCCAAAACCTTCAGGAATGGCTGATCGAACTCTCCTTATTCCTCGCCGACGTTCCCCCAACCAACCACACCCGTTATATGTTAAGATTCCTATCTCCTTCAACCCGCAAACTTGCCCTTACTGCAGGAGTTAACATTAACACCCCACTTTCCCTACGGCAACCCCTCTGCTATCCACCCTCTTCGACAACCAGTTAAGTCCGGGGACCGCCAATCAATGTTTCGCGAACCTTCGCCAGACTCGCAACCAATCGATAGACGACTTCGCCCGAAAACTCGGTCGCTTAGCATCCCTTGCTTTCCCCAAACTACCACAGGTCGATCGGGATGAAATTATACTACACCATTTTGTGACAGGCCTCCTCGATCGTACGACCCCAAAAATTTTCGTCTTACACCCACCACCAAGTCTGGCGGCAGCAATCCGTCAATGCAAGAGATACGACGATTTTCAGACACACACAGACGTACAGAACATACCTAGCCGTACCAGCAACCCTCTACCTGACGTACCAGCCCAACAGACTCGTCAACTGCCAGTCCGGTTCCCGAACTACCGCCCAGGTTGTCCATATTGTGCTGCCTTTGGATCCCGAGCCCGTCGCTGCGGACACAACTCCAACTGTAAGTCTAGATATGCTATCCCTTCTTGCACCCAGATTACCTCAATATTTACACCGCTAACCGTATATATTGACCACGTGGGATATAAAAACGCGCACTCATCGATACGGGAGCTAATGTTTCAGTCGTAAATGCCTCTACAATCCCTCTATCCATATACACGACGGCAATCAGACCTTACAAAGACCGAACCCTAAGACTGCCAATAACACCCCGATGACAATCACGGGAAAGATACCGTTGTCGGTGCGGCTCGGCTCTACAACGATCCAACACGGCTTCTGAGTCACCCCCAACCTTGCTTGGGATTTCATACTAGGGGGCGATTTCCTCTCCACAGCAGACTGCATTATACACGTCAATGACCGAAAGTTAAGCCTAAGAACTGCACCAACCCGTACAAGTATATCGAAAGAGATGAACACCGATCAGATATATGAAGCGGTGATTGCAGCAGTAATGTTCCAACCAACAAATGTTGACGAACTGTTATCTCAAATTTCCGATGTAGACCCCCACCATAAGACAGAACTCAAGTCTATTCTACAAACATTCCCCGAATTGTTTGCCTGGGCACCTTCAGAAATCGGACGCACAAATTTAACGCGTCATGTGATTGATACAGGTTCCGCCAAACCACTGTGGCAACCACCCCGCCGCATCCCCGTCCACTATAAAGCCGAGGTCAAGAAGCTGTTAGATGAACTATTGAACGCAGACATTATCCGTCCTTCAGCTTCACCATGGGCATCACCCATTGCCCTTGTCCCCAAGAGAGATGGTAAACTACGGTTGTGCGTCGACTACCGGCGGCTAAACGCAGTTACCGTGCGTGACTCTTTTCCGTTACCCCGTATTGATGATACACTAGACGCCCTAGGTGGCGCAAGATGGTTTTCAACCTTGGATCTCAAATCTGGATACTGGCAGGTTGAAATAGACCCCAATGATCGGCACAAAACCGCGTTCACGGTACCCCAAGGCCTTTTTGAGTTCCAAACACTCCCTTTCAGATTATGTAAGGCTGCCGCGACGTTCCAACGCCTCATGCAACAGGCCCTCTGGCATATATTCCCCCAAACTTGTCCAATCTACCTAGACGATTTTATCATTTTCGGCCGCACTATATGCGAACACAACGCTAACCTAAACCTAGTCCTCACAGTCCTCAGAGATGCGGGTCTAGCACTGAACCCTAGCAAATGCGTGTTTTTAAGACCAGAAGTTAGCTTTCTGGGCTATCGGGTATCACCAGGACAGATTGCCACAATCCCCAAAAAGATAAACCAAATTCAAAACTGGCCGACAATGCTGAACCAGACTCAAGTGAGGAGCTTCGTCGATTTAGCGTCATACTACCGCCGATTCATCCGCAGGTTCGTATGTATAGCCTCGCCCCTCCATAAACTGACAGAGAAAGGCAGAACATTTAAGTGGACATCTGAATGCGACGAGGCTTTCCGAACAATAAAATCAGGACTCTGTTCAGCACCCGTCCTTACGTTACCTAATACGCAAACCGACGCTCCACCCTTCATACTTGACACCGACGCTAGTGGTTTCGCAATGGGAGCCGTCCTCTCCCAGACCGATGACAATGGATTAGAACACCCCATCTTTTTCGCCAGTCACACGCTATCGAAGACGCAACGAAACTACTTCACGGTCCGACGGGAATTGCTGGCTATAGCTACGTTTGTTCAACATTTTCAACACTTCCTCAGAGGCAAGCGCTTCCTGATACGCACCAATCACAGGGCACTCAAATGGCTACAGTCATTCAAAGATCCACTGGACCAGTTAGCCCGTTGGCAGGAAATACTACAAGACTTCGACTTTGAATGCCAATACAGCCCAGGCTCAAAGCATATGAATGCAGACGCTTTGTTCCGCCTAGGAACCACTACACCACCTAAGGATGACACTACAGAACCCACAGTGAACGCAATCAGTGTCGACGAACAGACACGAGATGTCTGGTTTTCATCCCAACAGACAGACCCAGACACGTCCGTTATTTACCAGCACATTCTACAGGGCAGGAATAAGCCAAATTCACAAGAGATGCTCGGTTCCAGGCAAGGCGCAAGACTCCTTCTTAATCATTGGCCAAACCTTACACTAGAACACGACATCCTTTTCTAACGCGAACAACATACAAAACGGTTACGTCCCGTAGTACCGGGCTCACTTGTGGAAAGTGTACTGACAAACCTCCACAAGGAGTTAGGACACGTGTGCTACATTTAAATCCCCTATCCCATCCCCGAGGGCACCCATGCAACCGATGATAACTGGCTTCCCGAGCGAACGCATTGGCCTGGACATTATCGTACCTCTGCCAATATCAGTACGCCGTTACGAGTACATATTAGTCATGATAGACTATTTCACTAAATGGTTCGAAGCGGTACCCTTGTTGCACCAAGACACCCAATCCGTGGCAAATGCCATAACCCGCGAATGGGTTAGCCATTGTGGTGAACCCCTGGCATTCCATTCCGATTGCGGTTCTAATTTCGACTCCCGGTTATTTCCAGAAGTTTGTCAACTAGTAGATGTCCACAAAACTCGCACAACCCCTTACCACCCAGAAGGAACTGGGTTAGTCGATAGAGCCAACCGCACACTCAAAAATACACTTTTAGCTTTCCTAAAAAAAGACCATGAACACGATTGGAATATCCACCTTCCATTCTGCTTACTAGTTTACCGTGGTTCAATACACACCACTACTGGCTTTACACCACATTTCTTGAACACAGGTCGCGACTTACGCCTTCCAAGTGATTTAACTCATCCACTACAAACCGCAGACACAATATTAACCACTAAGTATTGCACACGCCTACGTCAAGTTATTCGACAAGCTCATACTGCCGCCCGGTCCTCGATAGAAACCGCTGCGACACATCAAAAGACGAACCACGAACGTACATGTTCGGGACAACCCTTCCAAACTGGCGATTTAGTCTTTCACTTCAACACTGTACCACCCCGTGTCACAGCCTCTAAGTTCCACCACCCCTGGCGAGGCCCCTTCGTCATTTTAGACTCTTTTTCCCCTGCCAATTCCCTGCTTAGGGATGCTGCACAACCCCAGGTGACCCCATTTACTGCCCACTTTTCTAAAATCAAACCATATCACGGTCGACTTCCCCCATTTCACCTGACACACTACCCATATTACCCAGCGATCAAGTCCCCTCTGTTGCTGTTGAAGGAGTTATAGCAGCACCTACTGTCGATGTAAGCACTGAGGACAGTGCCCAAACTTACGAGGGGGGCAATGAACCGTACAGGACAGACAAAAACCAGCGGTGTGTTTAAAATTCACTTTCACTTTCGTTTTTCCTTTTGATCTCCATCTTAGCGACCGTGGCGCTAGTCGAGTCCCCGCAGTGCAGTGATCTACATCCTTCGAAAGGTCAATCGTCCGACGATATCCCTTTCTCTCTGTAAAGTCCTCCGATCCGGTGTAGTCAACCCTTTATACCGTTTATCATTATAAGTTTTCTACATTTCATCGATTTCGTATCCTCGTGAATAAACAATCATCTACTCATCACATTATCTACTTCTATGAGTCTTGGTATGAATGAATCACAACATCAGGCCAAATCCGAGATGGATGAATCCTTAACAGAGCCTGCATTGTTAGACTGTGAAGCATCATCCCCATGTCAGCGCCTATTATCGAAGGTGAGGGTTGAAGTTCCAGTGACGGAAGGAAGAAGGACGCTATAACCCCACACTGAAATCGATTGCGTTCGCATCTGATTGGAAACCGCTATACCTTCGAATCGACCGCAGACGTTTCTACCTCTGTCGAATGAATATTCTCGAACGTAAATAAGAGTCTAGTCTTGACTCTAACCATTCTCACCCTGATACATTCATCCCCATTCTGTACAGCTGTTTTCACTTCACATTTTTCTATTTCTTAACCTTGGAAAACAGGTTTTTTTTACTTAAAACCAACTCATCATTTCGAACACTGCTATTCCAAACAAACAATCAAACCAAATCTAAAGTTGTTAATGAAAAGAGGAGTTTGTTTTAGGTTTTTCCTTTGTTCGAAGGATTTGACGGTGCCAAAGCAGAGCCAAATCAGTAAACCTATTTATTTATCTCTGCGATGATCTTGTTACCTCTACTTTCCCCTCTTCGTTTCGAACGTGTTTTCCCCGACGAGTTCCTCCTCTCTCAATTCCATGGTGGTTATAAACAGTAGCTCGGACTGATAGATTATCTCTCAGCCGGCAAGGAGCATTCCGAACTCTCAAACTTCGTCAGCAACATCACAGTACTATCCCACTGCATCGTACCGAGGCCATCAACTAACTATTAATTTTTTAGAGAAGTAGATTTTTTCTCCTAGTTTTTTTAAATTGGCGGCTCGCCGAACTCCGCTTCCAATTTGATCGTAGGAGTGTTTTTACTGCTTCTTTCCCACTTCATTGTATATTCCAAAGATTTTTGACTGTTGTTTTAAAAATCTTGAATCGTTCTGGATCGGATATGCCTACCATACTGCTCATTTCTGCTGTTCCTATGGCTGTTCACAGAGGGCAGCAATTATCCACTTTGTATTTATTTATACCGCAGTACTAAGTTTGTAATTATGGTACCCTCTTAGCCTTGAATATACAATTTATTTATTTATTCATCCCTCACAGCCAGTATTGAATGACAAATCGTAGTCCACACTTCTTACGTCCCGATTTGCAGTGAACAGCAGAAATCGTTCATTAAATACGTTGTAATGTGCTGAGTAAAAAGACTTTAAACTACAGTGCATTAGAAGGATCATGTGAACTGTAAGTGTAACCCTTTAAACACAAGACAACTTGAAGACATACTGTTCCGTCCTTAAAGGATCATTGCTTGTAGAATTGGAACGGACTTCCTGCTTAAAAGGGAAAGCATGCAGGAGCAGCATAGTCAAGCGCAGTAAGGCCGTCTGAAATGAAATACCTCCAAGAGGTCTCTCTTTGGACACCAACCGAAATCCACTCCTTAATTCCTCTGTCGAATACACAATTTGGTTAATCAACACTAGTAATAAAGAGAGTATTATCACAAGTAAAGATCACGGTCAGAAATATTAAGTAAATCTGCAACCAAATCTGATGTCTGCTAATGGTCCATTAAGTGAGCAGGGTACGGAAGATCGAGGAGCATGCTTCCGAATTTTATATATCGAAAGGATTTTGTTAGTATAATTGCCCCACCCAGAACGCGCTGTTCTTAAACTAGAGCTTTTAATTCATTGGTCCGCTATTTCCCCTGCTATGTCGGACGTCGAGGAAGAGGTGCGTCGTTGTGTCTGGTTTTGTCTTTTGTGTCATTTTAAACCCGATGGCTTTCTGAATGCGGTTATTTTCTCACGCATTTATTTGCTCGTTACTATTCGTACAGAACAGTTATCTTAAAGTTTGTTGCTAATTTCAAACCGCTCTGTTATTACTTCGACTGTCAGCTTTTTTACCTCGAGGTTAAGATCCATAGAGTATTTCATTCTTGGACTGGATTTTGCGTGATTCAATGTCAACGGTTTCTGTTGCGTTCCGTTGCTACGGTCTATTGACAGAATAAAAACTACATAGTCGTGTGAGTCGATTCATCCGAAAAGTTTTTTGCAAGCATTTGAACGAGTTTATGGGCCGATAGTGACATTCCAATCTCCACCAGGTTCTGCGTATACCGGGCCTTCTACCTGTCAACCCTCATACGCGGTGTTAAACGTTAGGCGGTACGCATGGAAGACGAGCGGAAGGACGGTTACAACTTCGTGCGGATAACCCAGGCTATTAAAGAATACAGCCGAGGTAGTTTACGCACTTTTTTGTCCTCAACTTAAAGAATATAGTTATGCAGCCGCAAATATAATGGCACTATGTCTAAAAGCAGCGGAGAGCTCGCCACAAATTTTTTCTCAATACGATCTTTTGTAAGCGGTTTTTCGTCGCCAAATCGGTCGGTTTGTCCATAAACCCTGGGGAGGCCAAAATGTTTTAGTTACATCCCTGTCCAGGACAAGGTACCTCTCGAGCTTGATGGCTGTCAGCTTAAATAGGTAGACAAGTTTAAATACCAAGGGGCGAGGGTGCTGTCGAATGGACAGAGTAAGGGTGACGTCTCCCGAATCGATGCTGCTCGTTGGGTTTTCTCAAGCCTTAGAAAGTGTCTATTGACCCGACGCGAAATTTCTATACACCACGAAGATTCGCGTGTACTATGCATCTATCTGGTCTTTGTTCTATGGCTGGGAATGCTGGGCTATGCGCGGGAAGATAAACAAAAACTGGAGGTATTTGGTCATCGCTGTCTTAGGACCATCTTTCGAATGAAGTAAACCTACTTCATATCAAATGAGACGGTCCGCACTCTGTGCGAAAACATTGCAAAGATATCCCAAGCCATCCAATAATGATCACTGAGTTGATTTAGGCACGTTCTTCGTCGCCTACCTCACGAGCTCAGTATTACTGCCCTCGATACGGCACCGCTACCCAATTGGAGGCGTCAGAGAGGGGTACAGCCCAAAACTTGGGTCTACACAGTTCGTCAGGATATGGAAGTTATTCTTTGGCCGTCGATATTCGGCCTCCTTCGTTGAATAGAATGAATTGAGCTGTCCAGGTCTACTGCCGCGGATCGTTAAGCTTGGAGAGGCACAATCCGTGACATCATCAAGGCCGGCTAGATCAGGAATCCTCGCAGCTGTAACAAGTAAAAGTAAGTTCGTCGTTAGAGAAAAGTGGGTTTGGTTTCCCCTATGCACTGTTGCTGCGTTTTTTGCGTGAAGGAGTACAATCAAGGACTGGCTAGAGCCGGTAAAAACAGATAACCCAATCATAATCTTCGCGTAAATTGACTCTGCGATAGGAAGCGTTCTAAAAACAGTGGTAGAGAATTTAACCACATGCTTATCTTCATTTGGGTTTTAAAAAGATCACTTGACCGATGTCATGCGGAGGATTGAAGCCTCTAAGGTCTGGGTGGCCTTGGAGATCGTGGCTGCAATCCTGTCGTCTGGCGTTTTGAGTAGTGATCGACTATCCACCTGACTGAAATTTTTTACCCCCACTGTGGAGACATCGAAATCTCCCGAGTTATTATGCTACGGCGATTCAATTAGTTTCGAGACATCGTTGGGCAGCTATCAAATGCGCTTGCGGCTTCTGTCTAAAAATTATAATCAAGGCTCCAGCGAACAAATCTTCGAAGCTTTCACGTTGAAGCGTAATTGGGTACGATTCGCCACGAACTTAATGGAATTTTCTGGTAACACGGGAATAGGACACCCTCAATATCGGTGGCTTTGAAATACATTCCCGGAGACTAACTTTTTCTGTATCGTAATCAGAACCCTAGTCCCTCTAAAATTTTGCGCAAGACCACCTCCATTAAGGGGGAGTGAGTTCCTATTCCCGTTTCCTATCGATTTTCTACCCAATGCCATAGTTAATATTGACTGTTTGTTTCATATGGCTTTAACTTAACCTAATCTAGTCGATCTCAGTTCCGTGAGGTGCCTTTGAATGACGTAGACGAGTTGGGTCTTCCAAGTGTTTTGCTATTTTGGCACCTATTTATTGGCGGTTCGTACTCACCATTTCCTAGTGCTGTCATTGGATTTTAGGGGTATTTTCTAAGGCAATCGGTGTACCAGGCGGAAGCCCTCAGACTTCTGACGTGATTGCCAATGTTAGTCATTGCTTATTTGCCGGACGAGAGATATTTTATTTTTAGCGAGCCTCAACTGAAAACCCCTCGACTATCCCCTACCAAACAACGTTCCCGTCAGCCAGCAGATAGGTCAAAAAACACCTCCGTCTCCCCGATTTTGACGTTAAACGCTAAGAAGGAACTTGCCTGTTAGCTTCTATCAATTGAAAATTAATCTGACTTCAGATCACCGGAAAACCCCGAGCATCAAACACCTTACTGGAGACATCACTAAATTTTACTCGATCAGCAATGATCAAGCCCGTCGTAGGTACAAGTTAAGCTGTGGTGACATCTCTCGTTAAGGCGCGAGGTTGTATTATCAAGATACTCCTTAGACTGCCGTTTTCTGGTCCAAGCAACTTGCTATACCATAGTACTGAGCGAATATCAGTTTATTATATCAACTGCTAAGTCTGCGCCTTCCTAGTAGTTTAAGGCTTATTTTAGAACCGTATTCTTGAAGACATGCACCCAGCCCGGTTGATTATCAAATGGTATATTCACGACGGATATTGATTTAGGTTCGGTTTGGTCCATGTATTCTACGGTTCTCCCACCGAGATCTTCCAACCATGTCTGTTCACTTGATCTCTTGGTGATAGTCACTAAACTGCTCTGGCAGATTTCGAAATTAAAAGAGGGGTTAAAGATTGTTTTTTGGCTATTCGTGTACTCACCCTGCTGACCTCTGGGGGCTGTTTGGTCTAAAGTGGAGGCTGCTAATTTAGGGAAAAATTCACAAGTTTTCTAAAAATGACAGGAGGCGCATTCTCGCTCGCAGCGTCGTGGTCCAGCACAGCAGATTTAGCTAAGCTTCCCAGTCTGGCACGCAACCTAGGCTGTCATTTACCCGTTCACCTATCTTGCCACAGAATATTGGAAAATAAATTCGAGTAGAAATACATTGCTGACAAACACGAGGGAGACTAGAATGACCATTTTTGGCTTACTTGTCGTCATGAGCCAGTCCCACCCAACCCCATGTGTTGCAACACCTGTGAATCTAACCCGCGACCTGTTACTTCGAAGTCCAAAGCTTTAATCACTACGCCACGGGCTCGTAATGTCGGTTTCGATCGGGAATATTAACAATGGTGGATGGGCGCTCACCGATCGGTTATGGAACTTGTACCGTTGTGCCTTGGGGCTCATTCTCGAGCTCCGTCAGCAGCCGCTCAGTGACTAGTATGTTATTGTCTATTATATTATAGGTAATGCGGAACTATCAACTCGCAATCGCCCTTACGCAGTGCCTGACCCTCAGTGTTGATAAATTTGTCGATCCGCTTGACCGCTAGTGTTTTCTTGGTCTAAAATCTTTCAGCCATCGTATTCATTTATTTATCTGGCTTGTATCCACCATAGGCCAACTTGAATAGTTAAGGTCCCATGAGGAGTACGGTCCAGCCAGTGGTAACTATTTGAACAACTTATTCGTATTATTGACCGCGGCAACAGACCTTTCGCCACTGTTATGTTAGCTTCAGTTTATGTGCTCCAACCCCAATGATCAGTCGCAGCTGGTGTGGACAGATTTTCATCTCTGCGGCAGCTTTTCCTCTCAGCACAATAATATTTGCTAACCCAACACTAGATATTTACCCACACCTTTAAGCAGGATTCTCGTTTACACTGCAAAAATATTTCTACACCCTTACGACACAATGAAATCCGTCTTTTTAAATGCCAGACACCTCTTGCCCCCATACAATTTTTTTCATTTTCAATTCTGTTTTCTACATGTATTGTGGTCAAAAAAGGCATGGACGCCCAAATTACAATTTTTTTGGCCTGTTTTCCGCCACCAGCCATTGATCTCTAAACTCCAGATTCTGGCCTATCCAAACTTCGCACCCAAGTCATACAGCAAGGCCTTCATCACAGCGCTTGGGGTTGGGTTATCGTTGGCTGGTGAATAATAGGCCATAAATGTTAATTTTTGTTCTCTGTGTCTTTGTCGGTAATATTGCTCGATCAGTTTTTAGTCCCCCATGATCGCCTGTGTAGGCTGTAGACTGAACTTCCAGAATAGAAGGGAATCGCTGCATGCCATCCTGCAGTCAGGACAGATTAGTGCACCCCACCGCCACCTGACTACATCTTTAGGATTTCTTAGCATTAATCGGGTCTGCTTAGGATAGCCTCTCTGCATTTTATTTTACTAAGATAAATGCCTCACTTCCCTTCTTAAGTACTGATACTGTATTCAAAAGCAAGAAACCTTGCTTCTTTGGTCAGACCTTCAAGTAGCTTATATTATCAAACTGATGCACCAGAAAACTTCTGCATTCATTATTAAAGAACTAAGTGTAAGCCATCCGGTCGGAGGTTTAACACTATTAAGGCTCATTTACACGTTTCTGAACTTTGGATAGGTAGCTTGTCTGTCCGTTTTAGGGTTTAGCTATTGACGTCGGCGCTTGACAAACCCCGGGTAGCACCTTAACTATTCCCTTGAGTTCTATTTCGGCCAGTTCCTGACAGACAAAACCACCCCCGCCCCCTTCCCCCCAAATGGCTAGAGTAGTTGCATTCGATCTCAACTGTAGCCAACATTATAATGGGATAATTAAAGTCATTCTCATCTTTCTTAGAACGTGTAACGTGAGGTTCCATAACTGACTTGCGCCAGAGATGCCACGCTTCCTGAAATTATGTAAATAACAAAAGAAACGCTGGTCTTCTGTTTGCTTATTTTCCAATCATTATAACTAGGATCGGATGGTGCTTTGGAGCACTTCTTTGCTCCAGCCGCTCGGATGACAGCGATCTATTTTGCGAGTTCTGCGAACAAGGTTTTTACCACGGTCTATTTGTGTCAAGTGCTCTTACCTGCTCTACCTAAGCAGGTTTTATGCCGCCGACTAAAATGCAAGTCATGTTTCTATTTCCAGTTATTATTGGGCGAGGCCAATGGAGCTTCGAAAAAAACACTTAATCTGGATACTAATGAAATCGAGGCAAGTTATTGCTTCCGAGTTGTACTTTTTAAATCATTTTAATTTCACTACTTTTAGGCCTGGTTAGGTTGCAAGTCGAACATTCGACTTTTCATTCATATTTTTTTATTATTATTAAGTTTCAATTTTTCTCTCCTACAATGACTTATTAACAATGTTAATGAGCATTTGACGGTCGTTAGTGCTGAGTGACCTGTAACGACTAGCCGGAGTCTCATACCGCGTTAGTCACTTGGGACTCTGGGAACTCCGTTCTCACGGATTTCAGTACACATTCCTCATTTAAAAATATCTGAATTACCTTTAAACTATCAAGATGTATTGAAGGGCTGCCAACTTACGAGCTGCCTGCTTCCTCATAGGATGTAGAGCTAGGCTCAAATGGCTTCTTCTTAATGTGATGTCCCAGCCGCACCCTTCATTAATGCTAGGCTCCAATGGCTTCTTCTTAATGTGATTTCCAAACAACACCCTTCACTAATGCGTTAAAACCTGGTTCATTGTGCAGAGACCACGCTTCCACGAGATTTTGAGCTCTGTCATCTAATGTGCTTGATGTCACGCTCGGTCTACTTGAATCTTTCATTACACCAGGCCCAGAAGGTTGAGAAAATTGAGAGTACTGTAGATGGTGCACCAGTCTCCTATCACTATAACCTAATTCACGCGCAAGTCACCGTCCCTGTACCCGCAAGGGTGTGGGGCACACGATGGACATCGTCGCTCGTGACGGCTGAACGGACTTGTATGTAACTTACTAAAATATTACAGGTAAAACCAATCACGTGGAGATTGAACTTTTGGCATACCCTTGCCTTTCGGTTGCTGTAGCCTCCTGTACTTCATATGAACCCTTTGTGTTTTAGGACAAAGTGAAGCGCATGCAGGATTTGTTAGAGAAAGCTGCTTTATATACAGCGAAAAAGGAAACCGGAGATGAATCGACACTGTTGAGTCCTTCAAAGGCTCAAACAACTTTGTCTGCCATCGAGTAAGTATTTCCCCTTAACGTTATTTCTTTAAAGTCATCGTCATCGTCGTACGGAGAAGAAGAGGATGAAGAATTGTTAACCGAAACCAAACGCGGGGGTGTGGCAGCGGTCACACGTTTTGATGCATCGCCATGGTGTTCGTTATCCGTTTTTTTTTAACGTGACCCCTCTCTGTGTAGATGTGAAGGGTGGTGAAATGCGTGACTACCAAGTCCGTGGTCTTAACTGGATGATCCAGCTCAGTCTGAACTCCACAAATGGCATTCTAGCAGACGAAATGGGTCTTGGAAAGACGCTGCAGACAATAGCCCTCCTGGGCTATGTTAAACATTACCGCGGCAAAAATGGTCCATTCCTGATTATCGTGCCGAAATCAACTCTCTCAAACTGGATGCAAGAAGTCAAAAAATGGGTCCCTAGCCTGCGGCCTGTTTGCCTCATCGGTAGTCAGGAGGATAGGGTAGGTGTTAATCCCTTCCCTTACCTAATTTGCCCTACCTTTCAGCTTCGTACAATAAGAGAAGACATTCTACCGGGCAATTGGGATATAATTGTTACCAGCTACGAAATGTGCATTAAGGAGAAGCCTGTATTACGGCGCTACAACTACGTCTATCTCGTTATTGATGAGGCTCATCGTATCAAGAACGAAATCAAAGCTGGCCGAGGTCGTGCGTGAATTCAAATCGCAGAGTCGTCTTCTTATTACTGGCACACCCTTGCAAAATAATTTGCATGAGCTCTGGGCTCTCCTGAACTTCCTCATGCCTGACATGTTCTCTTCGTCCGACACCTTTGACGAACTTTTTAATTCTCAGTCACTGAAAGAAGAAACGCTTGTTACTCGCTTGCATTCGGTAAGCATTATAATATGTCCTTCTTGAGTATTGCGTGCGTTTCTAGATACTCCGGCCTTTCCTCCTCCGTCGTGTGAAGGCTGATGTCGAAAAGAAGCTCCCACCAAAGAAGGAAATTAAAATTTACGTGGGTTTGAGCAAAATGCAACGCGAGTTATACACTAAAATCCTGATGAAGGACCTAGACCTTGTCAACTCTTCCACTCAAAAAACTGACAAAGTGCGGCTGCTGAATATACTGATGCAGCTGCGCAAATGCTGCAACCATCCCTATCTTTTCGATGGGGTGGAACCGGGTCCGCCCTATACAACCGACCAGCATCTTGTTGACAACTGTGGAAAGATGATCCTTTTGGATAAGCTGCTTACACGTCTCCGTGAACAGGGGTCGCGTGTGCTAATTTTCAGTCAGATGACTCGCACCCTTGACATTCTGGAAGATTATTGTCTGTGGCGTGGGCATGAGTACTTCAGACTGGACGGCCAGACGAGTCACGAGGAACGTCAGGTATTCCGCAAGTCCCCCTATTGTTTTCCACAAAATGGCAGTTGTAGGTTATTTTATCCGTCTTAAAGAACGGATAGTTTGCTGTTTATAAGCATATACACATTGTTCAGAAAGTAAACGGCTTTAACTTAAAGGCAGTTTGTCAAGCTGTGTAAATTAGTTTCTAACTACTTTCCTGTGACGCGGGCGAGATAACCATTAATTTTTTGAATAACTGTCGCACCTGGGTGTTTGGATTCTACCGAATGTCTGACCGTTTCTTCATATACGTTTTCACATGTGTCAGCCGAATATGATATTGTGGTCTCTTAAACTTACTGGCCTTTTGGCCATCCTGTTTTTCCATTAAGCCCATTTGATCACTGTATACATGAGTAGTGTCACACTTAAGAGCTTTCCAATCTCGCTGATCGACGAAACTCAGTATTTTGATGAACTGTTTGGTTCCTTGCGAAATGCAGCCAAATTTTGTTTCACTTCAATCTTTAAGGATTTTTATGTGGCGTCTGCTGTTGCTATTGGTCTGACTTGGGTAGCTCTCAATTTGCTGTTATTACTTTGTCGCAGGTCTCAATAGATGAATTTAATCGCCCTGGTTCTACGAAATTCATCTTCATGCTGTCCACTCGAGCCGGAGGTCTGGGTATCAACCTAGCCACGGCCGATGTTGTTGTGATATACGATTCTGACTGGAACCCTCAAGTTGATCTGCAAGCCATGGACAGAGCCCACAGAATTGGCCAGACTAAAACCGTGCGCGTATTCCGTCTCATAACGGAGAACACCGTTGAGGAGAGAATCGTCATGCGGGCGGACATGAAGCTGCACCTCGATAATCTTGTTATCCAACAAGGTATGCGTCTTTACATATTTTACGAAGTAACCTGTCGGCTGCAATCTAATTACTTCCCATTGTACCCTAGTAAACTCCGTGTTATCATAAATCTTTTTTTTTCACAATCCCTTATAGGTCGTCTAGTTGACCAAAAAACTAACCAATTGCAGAAGGGCGAGGTGCTGGATATGATTAAGTATGACGCCAATTACATTTTCCGCAGTAAAGAGAGCACCATCAAGGATGAAGACATTGATGAGATCCTGGCCCGCGGGGAACAACGCACAACAGAAATGAAGGAAAAACTGGCTAAAATGGGCGAATCGAATCTGCGTCAGTTGCGATTTGATTTAGAAGACGACGTTCCAGATTCTGCGTACATATTCGAGGGCGAAGACTACCGCACAAAGCATGCCCACTCCTCGTCTCTGCTAGTGCGTCGCAAGTCTTCTCTATGAGCAATATTTAATGCCTTACTATGGTTTCCAACTGCCCGTACCTTATAAATGTTATGCGGATTAGGTGTCATTTGCGGCTAAATTGGCTTTCCCTGTACAATGCAACAATTCCCACCTTCCACTCCTGCCCGAACTCTGATTGGTTTGTTTACCAGCGGTAATCGAAGGTGCTCTTGAGGGACTCCAAGGTATCCAAAACGACCAAATCTTGGATTCGATCTGCTTCTATCGTATTTTGACTGTGTTTAACTACCCTAAGTTTCACTGGAACTGTCTCATCCTGCTACGGGGCTATCAGCACCCTGCCGTCCCACGATGCTTTTGATGTGTGAGCCCAAAGACAAGGGGATAAAAAATGCGCAGCAAAGTCCTACTGAAAATTCCATTCCAGTTCTCAGAAACTGGGGAAACAAAACACACGCAAAGCAACCACTTCTCAGTGTTGGGAAAAATACTATGAAAAAAAACTTGGGTAACAGCAGTACTTCTACTGTCCAACTCTTCGTCAACGCACTTATAAGGTTCGGATTGGCTTTCTTAAGAATCTTTGTGATTAACCGGAAAAAAGTGGAAACGATTATGCCAAGCAACTTTACGACTAGCAATCATTGTCATATATAGTGCATTAGTAGACTCTGGTTTCACTTAGTTGGGTCCTTCTGACACAACTCCTTGCTTCGTTGTTGGAAGCTCACCGATCGCTAATGGAACTCACTCATACCGCTCTGACTTGAGGCTCACTCTAGAGCCTCGCCAGCAGCCGCACGGTGGCTAGTAGTAGAACAGGCAGGTGAATATTGCCGGCATAGCCAAAAAGACTGGAATGGCCATTTCTAGCTTATTAGCTGTCGTCAGCCATTCATCCCCAGTCCCAGGTGGTGCACCACCCGAGGATCGAACCCGCGACCCATTGAGCGGATGTCCGACGCTCTTACCATTGAGCTCTCTCCTGTGACCCATATAGAAATGACCACTGATATGAGTAAATGAATCTGCAAAGTTTGTTCGGGTTGGTCACGGGGTCAGCATGTGTTGGGGCTCGTACAGATCGTTCGAATACTAGGTCGGCCAGAACATACAGCCAACTCTCACTTTGAATTGTGCTGTTTTTTTTTCTCGGGATGCTATGAAAATGCCAGTGCCACTGGAACATCCTTGGAACTTGGTGGCGGTGGTAAAGTCTGCGCTGGACAGTTTCATTAAATGTCAGAAAATTCAGTCCGGTTAGCTAGACTGCGATAAGTTCTTTTCAGCGTGATTTCTACTGCGCATCCTTTACGACGTCTGGCTTTGTGAGGGCTGCTGTCAACGACACGTTATGGCACCCGTTAATCAGGTGTCTCACAAATTACAGCACTCAGCATAATCATCAGTTGTCTCGACTCATTTTTACCAACTATTGACGATAATTGGACTCCGAAAAAGAGAAGAACCACCAAATAATTGGGCGATGCATTGTTAATTTCTTGCTAGAATTGAATTAACTCACCGATAATTGATATCCCCAAACATGGTCCTTGTGGTCAACTGTACAAAACAGCATTTCGGACGCGAACCGCACCCCAAACATTTTTATTAGGACGAGCGAGCAGTGTTGGGCCAACAAGGAGGGGGGTGGGAGCCCTTAAGTGTACGTTTTATTTTTGCATTCCTATTCCACAGCCCTTTAACGCCTAAACTCCCTGTACTCAAAGGCTTTAATTCCCTCGGAATACTTGTATTCATTCCTGTCTTGCTCACATGACTTGCGAGATTTTAAGTTATTTAGTGATCTACTGTCACGTTTTCGGCCACAGGGATGGATCGAGCCTCCAAAGCGTGAGCGCAAAGCCAACTACGCTGTTGATGCCTATTTCCGAGAGGCCTTGCGTGTCTCTGAGCCGAAGGCACCCAAGCCGCCCAGACCGCCAAAACAGCCCAATATCCAGGACTTTCAGTTCTTTCCTCCACGGCTTTTCGAACTCCTTGACAAGGAGATCTACGCTTACCGGTAGGGTGCGCCTTCTTCGACTTGTACGACCTCGTATTTGACTACCCCGCAGTTTAGTGTTCAACGTCCACCCATCCATGTAGCCTTACTTTTTGGCCATTTACCTTTGTAAGCTGGCTAAATCAGCGTAACTGAACGTTTAGGGGGACCTTACAGTAGCTGTCCTAACTCATGAAATCTGATGGATTACAGCGTTTTTGGGTGCAAAACGTCATATTTTGCAAAACTTGATTTTTAAAACTAAATATGTCATTTTTCCGAAAATAATGTAAGCTCTCAAACTTACATTCACCTAATTATCGTGAAAACAAAACAAAATTTTCCGTTCTCCGAAGGGATTTATTCCAAATTTTTCCGACTTATATTAATAATCATTCATAGCACTGCACATAAAAGCAAAATGTTTTGACCTGTAGCTTGTAATAGCGCAGGAAAAATTCCTGGATAGCAAGAAACCTCAGATTTGCCCCATTTAGCCTCTTTTTCCCATGAATAAACTTATCTGAAGTGATCTCTTTATAATTAAACAGCTTTTTGTTCATCAGTTTAATACAACAAACAGAACTAACACCTTAAAATGCCTGCCCTGCTACTACCTCAAATTCTGATACAGACATTTCATAAGTTAGGCAATCTACTGTATTTGAGGATTTTTAGCAACGTTATTAGTTAACCAATAAAAATACTTCGGCCATCCGTTACGTCTAAGTTTTTAGGAGTTCTTGATTCAGAAACTAGTTTGGCTTATCTGGGACACAAACCCACGTAGGATAAGTCTACGCTCGGAAACTGAAAGAGGCCTATTTGCTTAGCGGTTAGAGAAGTAGTAGAAAATTACAATGCCAAGCTATTTCACAAACATAAACTTCGATCAGAGCAAAGAACTAGCACTCGTAATTACCTAGAATAACATCCATACTAGGGCACCTTTTAGCTATGGGAATCTGATCTAGAAAGCTCCATAATTGAGTTACCTAAGGATATAGCGCATTAAGTACTGTTAATTACTACCGAAAAGGACAAACTAGGGCCTCGAATGTTCCCTTCTGAGTGATTGACCGTTGTCAGCTGACCATAGCTGAATCGTAGGCCACGATGATTGTCAGTCGGATCCGAAAGCAGACGAAATCGGCTGGCACTACTCGCAAAATTAAGAGACCTTGTCGGAAAAAATATCTTGCGCCCATTATATCCCCGATCAGAATACACACTGAATTAATCGGAAGAACACAAGCTTTTAAGCCAGATTTATGTCTCTCATGCTTAACAATTTCTCGAAAAGCCTTTCGGCTTCCTACCCGTTAAACAAAACCGGAAAACCAATAGGAAGCATTTTACTCTAGAAAATCTCGTACTTGCTCTTTTGTCCTAACGAAATTATATAAAACATTAGTTATTTGATAATACTATCCTGCTGTGCTCGTGCTGTCTAGAAAAAGCATCGGTTACACCGTTCCTCGGAATCCTGAGGCTGGCTCGGATGGGGAACGCGAAAGGCTAGAAGAACAGGCGCGGATCGATGAAGCGGCTCCTCTTGACGAGAATGAACTGGCTGAAAAGGAGGAACTTTTGAATCAGGTTCGTTCACAATAAGAAGATGGCTTTACGCAGGTTTGTATAGATGCAATACACACTATCCGGATCTTTCCTAGCAACGAGCTATAAACGAGGGAATATTTGAAAACAACTATAGTATCCGCAACATAAGTTTTAAAACCAACGTACAGTACGTGTCTTATCTCATGGATTTCTCCAAAGTTTCGCAGGAGTAAATACCTGATCGTTCTTAAAAAGAAGGCATATTGTGGTTTAAAAATTAATATTGCGTTGTTTATAAATACTGAATTTTCTAGAAAAGTGGCAAATTCCGAAAATATGAGAAATCGGGTTAGCTAAGTAACCTGGAGTTTTGAATGTACATAATGCTTTCCATGTAAACATACGAGTAAATAAAACACCACAAGTAGAATTACTTTTAAAAACAATCCTTTAGTGTATATTCTACGGCAGAAGTCTTCCAGATTAAGGGCAGTGGAAAGTATGGCCGTTACCACAGCCTAAATTTCGAGTGTATTCCAACACGTTTTCACGAGAATTGACAGTTTCTTCTTCCGTTTATACATTGTCTCAGATGCGTTCGACCAAGGCAAACATATTTTCGCTTGATTGCGCCGGCAGGGACGTCACAGGAATAAAATATTTCATAAACTGACATGCTGCTGGCCGGTCAGTGACTAATAAATTTAAATAGAATTGTTAGTTGACATCGTAAACGTACCATATTTTGCATATTAAGAGGACTTTCCTTTTGTTAAATTTCTTCATAAGTATTTCGGGTGTTGGGTTACGATAAGTTTCAGATCGTCCTTTAAATTGTGGTAAAAACTTAACTTTTTCGTGTGTTTTCTGTCTATTGCCCATAAATGTAGATTCCGTTGTATGTGCTTATCAAAAACTTCAAAATAAGATACTTCTGAAAGGCATTTACTGAAATAGTGAGTTCTGAGAGAGTCTATTGCAACTGGCCGTATGGGTCATATATGAAGACACCTAAACATGAAAGCTCGTTGCCGAAAAGAAAAAAAACGCCTAAAACATAATTCGTCAATTAACATGAATAAAATCTTATCATCTTTTGAAAAACACTTTCATTAGATAATTTTGTTGTCGAATGTCTGCGTACTCAGCCGTTTTCCAAGATAAAGTCAAAGAAAAAATTGGGACGTTCGACCAGTTTTTCGACTTCGCTAAAAATAAGGGACATAATATCTGCTGAAAATGAAAGATTTAACTTATTTGTTTCTATTCGAGCGTTTTTTTGCTATGCTTGCTTACTTATCGGCCCAGTTCTAAGATTGAAAATGTACAACCAAGTGGCCGAATATATGATAAGATTTTGCGAAGAAATTCAATCTTCTACCCTTTCCGTTTCAATTTTCCGTATTCATTAATAGTCACCTGCAGATATTGTCTAGACAACTTTTGCGTACGGCTTGATAGAGAATAATGACGGTATATGGCGGCTTTTCGTATATGTTTGTTTCCAGTCCCAATTATCGGTGTGATAAAACAAAATATTCACACGAGTTTCTTACTGCGTCTTTTGGCCTAATAATTCACAAATTTGCAAAACTGAATTTTTAAACTACATCTGTCCTTGTTTTCCCGAAAACATTGCGATTTCTCATATCTCCATTTACCTGATTTTCGTGAACGCAAGATCGAAATTTCCGTTCTCTGAAGGGAAATCTTTAAACATGTTCTGGTTTATATTAATATTCCTTTATATTACAACGCACACAAACAAGGTTTGTTCCAGAATGTGCAATAACGTAGGAAAACATCTGTAAATCAAGAAACTTTGGATTTGGCCCAGTTTTGCCTTTAATAAACATATATGAAATGAACTCTTCCTTAGTAAACAGTAGTTTGCGCCTTGAATTAGTGCAAAAAAAACAATTAAAAACTTTAAATGTGTGCAATAAAACCATATTAAATTTCGAGGATGACATTTCATGACTTAGGCAATCTACTGTAGATATGTCTTAAATACCGGAACGGACAGTACTTATTATGGCGTAGTAAAGCACACGCACTGTTTCCGAGATTATCCCGGTTTAAAGCGAACTGTCTGCTCAAACGTCCTGGTCATATTGAGCTTTGTTCATGCTATCTCATGAGAAAGGACTTGAACCAGATAACCAGGTTTTAATCCGGCGTTGGCAATTTGTTTAACGTTTAGACTGAGTTTTGGCATCGCAGACTTAATTATACTCTTGTATCCCTCAGTTTACACACCGGAATTTTGCGTTTCCCACAGCATATACTTGCATCGTTGTTCTGTGCCCCCAGGGTTTCACCAATTGGTCCAAACGAGATTTTCAGCAGTTTATCAAGGCTAATGAAAAGCACGGCCGAGATGACCTTGAATCCATCTCGCTCGACGTTGAAGGCAAAACGCCCGAAGAGGTTAAACGGTATGCCAGAGTGTTTTGGGCTCGCTGCAACGAACTTCAGGATGTTGACAAGCATATGGCGCAAGTGAGTTCACACTTCTTTTATTTGTCCCGTTCTGAATCGTTTATGTCCCCCCCTTCCCCTTTTAACCTCCTCCTAATTCGATTTTCCCATCTCTCCGAAGATCGAACGTGGTGAGGCTAAAATTCAGCGTCGTGCGGCCGTCAAACGAGCTCTTGACGTGAAGATGGCCCGCTACCGCGCACCCTTCCATCAGCTGCGAATCCAATATGGCACAAATAAGGGCAAAAACTACACCGAGGAAGAAGATCGCTTCCTGATTTGCATGCTGCATAAACTGGGTTTCGACCGCGATAACGTGTACGATGATCTTCGGCTGGCTGTGCGTCTGGCGCCACAGTTTAGATTCGACTGGTTTATCCGTTCCCGAACAGCAATGGTAAGAAACTATTTTACTGAGTCCGCGTATTGAATATCACCTCTACCTGTCAAGGTGTTGTGTTGTTTAAAAAGTTTTTTTTTCGTATATTTATATTAACGGAATGTCAAGAAAAACGGCTGCATACAAATCGGTGATGTATGAAATGCTATTGCTTTCGACTTCGATCCACCTGTCAAGAATCCTGGAGAAGTCTCTCACTGTATCCAGCTCAAGTAATTCGCCTCTAGTAACCCCGTGGACAGTTGTGGTTTTTGTGGGGTTTGATGGACAAACTGTCAGGTCTTTTTCTTTTTTTCGTCTGCTCAGAAATTATTCGCTAACCTGGAGTAAATCAGTTTGAACCAGGGTCTATAGACGCAGACCACAAGTTGTTATTAATATTTGAGCTGAAGTGTATCAGTCACGGCGGACTAACCGCGCAGTATTAATTAAGCTGCGAAAAGGCAACTAGTTTAATCTACTGGGGCTACACTATACAGCATACGCACAGTACAAGTACTAGCTAAAAGCCCAGATCGCTATTCTCTCGCTGCATGGCAAGTTTGCGAGGGTTGGGCTCCTCTGTGGGTTCCCCGGCGCTACTCGTGTGTTTTCCAGTTGATACCCCAGTTTTGAAATTGTCACTTTTAACTTACCCAGAGATTCATTTTTACTTTGGTGTAAAGCAGTTTAAACTAAGGTCTATAGGTGCGCACCGAAAGTTGAGGTATCTACCAGAAAGCACTCGGGGAATGCTGGAGACCACAACTGAGCTGAACCCCTAGCGGTAGTATTAAGTGGCGACAGAATACCTGCGGAACACGTGCCTGGACTTTAAGCTAGTACCTGTGTTGTTGCTATGGTGAATCGTGTAAACCCAGTATCAAGCTTTGGTTGCTGACTGGAGGTTTACTGTCAACCCAGCCTGTAATTTCGCCTTGCACTGGTCGCCTGCATATTTGTAACTCGTTAATATACTATTTCCTTAGGAACTACAACGCCGATGTAGCACTTTGATCACTCTCATTGAGAGGGAGATGTGCGACCTAGAAGAGAAAGGGAAGCAGCGTGGGATTGCTGGCAACGGTCCCGCTGGCAGTGCTAACGTCGTTCCCTCAGCTGTTCCGGCAGTGCCGAGTCAGAAACGCAAGTCTTCTGCTGTTTCTGTGCCCGTGGGTGACCTCGCGGATGCCGCTGGTCGCAAAAAGAAAGCGCCATAGAGCGAGTCAGCCATCCGTCTGAAGTATTGTCCCTGTACTGTAAATATGTATACCTGTCTGTCGATTGTAATACTACACCCCCTATTCCATCTTATCGTGCATTTCTAACAGATCACTAAACGTCTTTTTGTATCCTATCAGTCTCGACTTCTTCCTTCTCTCTCTCTCCTACCTTCCACCCCCACGTTGCAGTAAGTACTGTGTGCGTCCGATTTTTGGCTGCGCACTCAAAGCGCTAGCTTTAAGCAAAAACGGAAGCGTTCCCAGTCTCTGTGCTGTCTGCGCGTTTGCTAGCAGAACAAACCGTGCACTTCGCCCGGCACCCTTGCGTCTCTAGGCAATGTTTAAACTCCGATTTTAGTGGCAATTTCCGTGCCTGCACCACTGTGACCCTGGCTGGAGTTGTCTTGAAAACAGCTCAAGAGACGTGGGGGGAAAGGCGCGGCTTCTAATTTGTGAACCTACGCGAGTTGCTCGCAGTAGACGATAGTTCATGCTGACCATTCTGTGACCGTGGTTTGAGTTGAACGTGACATGCATATATAATAAAAGGGTTGGATAAAGTACATGCGCACAAAGATCTTTGGACAATGTATATCATTCATAGTTGTGACGATTTTATTCTTAGGTAAGGGTATTACACTTCCTAGGCGCTAGTGAAATGGACTTCAAATAGAGGTCACTCAGCGGAGTTTCGATGTTGACGAGCAGGGAACGTAACCACGAATGGAGTCATGCACAGCAGCATCATGGGGATTTCACAACGAATTTGTGATGATCTCATGGGAATTTACAGTTTCGACCTTTTTACTTCAAACAAAAGTCTTACCGATTTCAAAAAGATTCACGTATGGGATGGCCGATTTAGGCAGTTTACTTTGAATTGAGTTAATTTCTTCGAATTAAAACGGCCAGTCGAAGTCTTCAGGGCTGTGATTTAACGCATCTTTGCGAGCGAAGGATGTCATTGCAAGGATTGAAAAATAACTGCCTTAGAAGGTTTCACCCATTGAGGCTCGCATGTATGGCATTTTTCCAGGATAAAATGGTCAAGTAGCGTGAAAAAGTGTAGTCTGGTACGTATGGCAAACGAGGCAGTGTTATAGTGCGACGGGCCACGTGGTAGATGCGCTGGATCAACACGGGAGCCACATAAGGGCACGGCAGGCGTTATTCGGGTTGTGCTTCCATAACAAATGCCGAACATGGGGGGGGGGTGTAGTGGCACGCCTAGGGGCCCCGGCCTCGCCAGCCACCCGCACTCTCTCCCATCTCCGGTCTTATTGACACCGGGCATAGGTGGGGAAGGAGGCGAGTGCGGTAGATGCAGCGCAAGTCTACTATCACTTTAAATCACGCGCAAGTCACCGTATCTACACCACTCTGGTGTGGAGCGTACGGCGGACCTCGTCGAAATCGACGGCCGAACTATCGCTATAGCGCGACCTGCTCAGTTTCTGGAGAGTTGCGTGAAGCAGGACAAACACGATTCTACTACAACGCCTTTATACTGATAATTTGTGGTTTAATGCTGTGAGCGTAATTGATTATGCCTGCAGAAAACTGAATGGTGGTCATGACCTTCCGGGGAAAACAAGTCCGGCTCTACTGTGCTGTGGAATCTCATCTCTGTTAGGCTTTTATAGGGAAAGCGCCGATCGTCTTCAGGCTTCTGCTTGCAACTCCGAACAGGTTTTACTGATGCTAGAAAGCGTACACACGACTCAGCAGTTGTTATCTTCATCCATCTGCCAGTCGTTGAAGTTATTGGCCTCGGCGCGCAGTGTATGCATGCGTCTCGCCCACCTACAACCAATCAGCAGAGGGATCTACATCGAATGCCATCAAGGTGCTACGTAATGTGCCGTTCCAGAAACTGATTGGCAGGGGATGTTCAAGGAACTGGAGATGCGCTACCACTCTGTCGCTCCTGAGGTGCATAGGAGAACCGAAAACACCTCTGGGCATTTTAATAAGGAGTCAGAGCGGATAGAGTCGATTTTAGTTCTTTCCTCTTAACTGTACACCGGGGAATCTACCCGCTGATCAGGTATTTGTGGCTGTCGTAAAGCTGTGCTGCTGGCATTTATATCTTAAGATGGTTTCGCTGTTTGACCTACAATCGAAAGTAATGGTAAAGAAGCTACGAAATTGCACAATATCTTCCCTTTTTGAGTTGGACCATAACGAAGGTTGTGTTCTTCTACTTCAACACGCACACGCGTACTTGGTGAACTTTATAATTATCGCTCATTCAGAAATTTCCAGACAAACGCGCATGACTAGACAAGCCCGCAGCAGCTTGAGGAAGTCCAACAGTACAGTTTGAAGAAGAACCATGACAAGCTAAACAACTAAGACAAATGTTAACTCGGTGACCTTGTAAGCGGCTAACTTAAATTGCATATATATTTTTTATGTGTAGTTCATGAAGTCTAATGATTATAGTATTTTGCTTACTAGCAGTAGTAGTGCGTTCACCAATCGCGTGATGGGACACACTTACCGTTCTGACTATTGGCTCACTATCGAGCCCCACCAGCGGCTATTCCGGTTGGCTGTAAGACGACTGCAACGCCTATGGGTACTAGGGATGAAGGAGGAAGATGTGGTATCGAGTCCGCGTTTCTAGGAGGAATTTCGGCTGGGAATTGCGTTCATCAACTTGACATGTAAACTTGTATGTCAGTTCGAAAGTAGACCTTTTTTGGTTGCTACGTATGCATGTACGTTGACCCTACAATAAGCTCTACAGAAAATGCGCCGGACCACGGCACGCGTAAATCAGCCTGCACAATATTCTCGCGGTCCGATAACTGCTGCCGTACAAGCGCTTCGCGTGCCTCAGACATCGACCCTTAACTCGTGGCAACCACGGTCCACAATGCCACAAACAGTTAAGTGACAGACTGAGACATTATACAAAACTGGAGAGATTAAAACAGACATTGAGGGATTTATCCTCACGGCATATCAACCCAGTCCTCGCTATAAATAATCGGATGCGCTTGAACATATACCAACAAGGTGAGTGTCGTTGCGTAGAAGGCTTCTATCTGAGGGGTAACATTGGTCGCTCTCAGGACTGAGATTAAGTCGCCATGGTTCTTTCTTGCTGGGGTCTATTTGGTGCTCTTAACCTAACCACGTGTCCCTGCAATGAGCCACGCGTTAGTTGCGTGGCACCAACAGGTGAACCAGATAGGGACACGACAGGCATAATTGGGGGATGCCACGGTTGGGGTACATTAACCGGGTCCAGAAAAAAAAGGTGCAAACCCGACTGCCTGTCTTGGGGGAACCGTGGTAATAGGGGTTTTATGGGTGGGGCAAAAGAAAGGGTAAAAAAGTAAAGAAAACGTGAAAGCAAAAATAAATTCAGAAATTATAGATCAGAATGAACTTTAAGTGAGGGGAAAAGACCCCGCTACTGATGAAACAGGCAGGTAAATTCACCAAGGAGGAAGGGGACTGCAAAGAGCTCTGTTTATTGGAGGAAAAAGAAGCCAACCTGACCTTAAAACAATACTAGCCAATAGGAAGAGTAGGGCCGAGGAATGCACTGAACTCAAAGTTGTGGAAGTGGAAACCAGCGAAACTGATTGTGAATCGAAACTCCCAGAAACACAGAAAATGGGTTTAGGAAAGGCATGGAAGAGAATTGACTCCAACAGGATGGTGGAATACCTGCAGGAGAAGGGACTGCTAGCGACACAACTGCAGTGCTTAAGCAAAAAGGATATGATACAGCAGACCTCGGCAGAGCGTACCGACAACTTCGTATTTAAGTAAAGTCTTTGCAGGCGGAAGAAGACCCTGAGGATTGGTCCAATGCTCGAGGGAGTAGATTACCACTGGGAAAGATAATAAAAATAGTATATTGGTATACAGAAGGTGTACGAGATAAGCGGTGCGCCGCATTGGTAGGAGTGCATCGCAACACAACAATGCAGAGGTATACAATTTGCCGGAATGTCTCAACCAATGCACTGCTGAGCGTCGTGGGCCAAATAGGTGATAAATATATCGAAGTGGAGGTAGATGAGACAAGGATAGCAAAGCACAATAATAATAAAGGTAGGAAAGGTTGGCAATACTGGGTTTAAGGAATGTATGACATCTCCTTAGAGAAGGCCCTCTTCGAACAAGTAAATAACCGCAGCTGGCCAGAACTCAAGGCGGTGAGTGCTAAGCACTGAATTGTGACAATTTAAAGTAGGCCTGGGAGGCTTTTCTGGGCCACATAGCGAAAGACTACCCTTGCTGAGGAAGTGAAAATGTCGTGGAAAGGAATTCCGCGAAAGATGGTGAAAGCGAAGCGCAGGTGGACACCGTGAACGCTGATGACCCATCAATCGGACGAAGTAAGGTCATTTACTCATGAGGACATTGAAGGCAATGAAAGGGACAACCTTACTCAATAACGCAGTCGTATGAATGCAATCTCTAATTTGCGAGATAATCTATGCAAACCGATGTGAAGTAAATTTATGACTGCACAACGTGTACTGAAGGACATTGATCAGTTCAAGGACATCGCCTAGCCTAGGTTAAGGTGCTCTTGGCGAACAAACAAACGGTATGCGGAGGTAAATATAGGTAAGGAATGGGTCATTAACTTTAAGCAACGGATAGTAAAGATAAACAATGGAATTCAACGAAGCCTGCTTATGAGCAGAGGTAATGGAAGGGTAAGTAGTAGCCTTAAAAGGGAAAATTGAAAAATGGAAGCCTAGACACCGCATATGCGTAAAATAACCAGAACTGCCGTTACTTACAGAAAGGTAGTTGGGGGGAAGGTAATGGAATAACTATTTTAATAAGATAAGCAAACGAATAGGTGGGTACCCGCAAGGCAGAATTCTTAGTTAAGAAATTGATGCGGAAGCGGGAACCATAGGCATAAAGTAGGAAAGTAAGCAGGAAAAAGTGGGACGAAGAAGTTAGCTGAGCGAGGCATCTCTTTGCTGAATTGGGAAGATTGGAGAGCAGTAGGATAAAAAGGTAGATTTAAGAAGAGAAGAAAGAATATAAAGATTACCGAAATAAAAGTAACTGAAAAAAAATAAACTTAGGGAAAACAAAAACGCAGTGGCAGAGAATGAAATATCAATAGGAAAACACTGAAATTACTGACGCTGACTAGAAGAAAGGTTTGTGTGATGAGCTGCTGTTAAAACGATTAAGGAAGGGAAAACGAGACCGGTAAACACCCCCTAACCGTTAACCTAGAGCAGTAGAAATACGCAAACTCATAAAAGGAATACCTAACAACAATGCGAACGCTAACCATGAAACTAACCACAAAAAATAGCCTAACCGTAACGACAAAGCTAATCCTACTTCTAAAACTAACCCGAAGTTAAAAAGTATCCGTAAACCAACAATAACCTTAGCTTTGGAAGGTAATTGTAACCCTAAACGAACAGCCAGTCCTAATGTTAGGAGGATTCGTCCTAACCCATCAGCTCACACAACCACCCTGACGTCTCTTCCCAAGCTGCACTATCGATCCACCCCTATGGCGTGCGCGCGATGGCCGCGCGCGAACTGCCGACAGGATAAATCATAGTACCAGTCGGAATGCTACCCACTGAAGGCCACTAGCTGATTGGTCCGACCTTGAAGACACTCGTTCTTTCTTTCTTTGCCTTGAGAGTTCACTGTTGGCATAAGGCAATACACTTCTATTCTTATGCCCTTGCTGTTCAGTTCTCCTTTGGGATTCTATCGACGCGTTGTTTAACGGGCTACCATCAAGGCTTGTGGCAAGATCATAACACCTAAACCAAATAGTAAAAATAACCCGGAAGTCAAAGCTCTCTGAAAATACAAAACCTAACCGTAAACATACAGAGAAATCTAACTTGTAAGACAATGCTTCTCCATCCACACCCGTAAAACCAATGTTAGATGTAAAGCGTAAGTCTAACCCTTAAGGTAAACCTAACCGTAAAAGTAAACTTAACCCTAAATATAACCTCGCCACCAAAACTAACACTAACCGTAAGAAAGCCCTGACCATAACACTATACCTAACCCAAAAGTAACCTAAACCATAAAACCAACACATAACGTTACCATAACCCTAACACTAACCCTAACCATTAACATAACCCTTAGCCAGCCTTAACAGTAAAGCCAACACTAATCCTATCCCAAATCATAAAGCTAATCCCTTAAGTTAAGGCTAAAGTTAAAAGTAAACCTAACCCCAACCATAACCTCGTTAATAAATCTTCCCCTAACACTTAAGCTAGATTTAACATTAAAACTAGACCTAACACATTAATAGCCTTAATTATTCAACCTATTCATAAGATAAACGTAGCCCTAACCCTTATCCTAAACACAAACGTAACACTAACCGTAACCCCTAACTTAACCAGCCTTAGCCATTAAGCCAACACTAACCCTATGCTTCAACCTAAAACAAAACCTTAAAGTTAGGCTCAACTTAAAATTAAGCATAACCCCAACCATAACTTAAAAAAACCAACATTAACCCTAACCCAGAAAACTCGATTCAAGCGTAAAACTTTACCTAATAAAATAAAAAAACAAAATATAAAACCTATTCCTTGCATAAACCATACTCTAAAATTAATCCTAACACTAACCCTAAACTAAACCGCTACCCAAAACTTAATCATGATCTTAAACCTAACCCTAAACCAAACTTTAATCCTAAACCGTACCCTCATTTTATTCCTACCCTTAACTTCAACCATTATCCTAGCCTTAACCCTAACTATAACCTTAATCCTAACTATCACTTACCGTAAACCTAACCTTAACCCTAACCTTAACCCTATGCCTAACCTTAACGCTAACCCTAAACACCATTCTCTCCCTTTCTGGTACGCGCGATCGCTTACATCATAACTTTTTGAACCGGCCCCACGCTGCGCACCGAGCTTTCTCGAACGCAATCTGTCAACAGCTGTTCCCTAAGTTAAGTTACCCACCTCCCATGGTTATCACTGATAACTTGTGAGGCAGAAGTGCACCTGACCGAGTTCTCTCAGGCCTTCTGTCGACCCTATCGACTATTATCGGCAGATACTTGCCTTTAGCCAGATGACTTTTCGGAGGATACATTTGCTTCTCTGCTTCGGTAAGAAGAACTCATTAGAAGCTGTCCGCTGCAACGACTGTCATCGGGTTCGACGACACGATATCTACATATATAGGTCACACAGCAGCAAAAACATCGGCGAAACACGTGTGTGGGCTTTTAGCTAATACCTATGTCGGAAGAACGATATAATGTCTTTGCCATATAAGATTCATATATATATATATATATATATATTGAAATATCGGCATCCCCAAAAAAATAATATATATATATATATAGTACTACAAGTATTATATATATATATATATATTGAAATATCGGCATCCCAAAAAAATTAATGAAAGTAAGTTAAAGTTCTTTGGGAAACAAATAACGCTAGCCCTAACCATAACGTCAACTATGAAAGAACCCGTTACCTTAAAAATACAATATACCTTATCCTAACCTGAAGACCAAAACTAACAGCCACAATAAGCCCACACGCAAACTGAAACGCTGTCCCAACCTCTAGGACCCCACGAAATACCGAGCACTAGCCAAGAGAGACGAATGCATGACACCATATAATACAAGGCAGTCCAAAGACAGATGCAGAGTTTACGTAAGCCTGCGATGCCGCTGGACCATGCGCCAAGGCGTATGTTAAATCAGATGTTCTCTGGTTATCGAGCCCAATACAGTGGGGGGCGAAGAGAGGGGAAAAGGGGGAAGACATTAGGTAATAGAATCCCACAAACCGTCAAATATGTAACCACTGCAAGGTAAATACCTCCTCTAACAACCCCTCTGGACCCATACACAAACGTGGACGCTGTTCCAACCTCAACCACATCGCAGACCACTAAACACTAGTAAGGCGAGACTAACGCATGACGGCAGATTGCAGCAGGCAGCCAAGTGGAAGTTGAACCAACCACACCCATATATACTGCCCGTGTTCCAAAACCCGACATCGTTACCGATAGTTGAGCTTAACCAAACCCGACCGAAAGCGTGACGGCACAGCTAGCAGCCAACTGCTAGGGGCACCCAATCCAATACGTAAATAAAGAAGACCCCCAACTGCGTCGCCAGCACCTGGGTCCCCTCTAGCCCAGCACGCTACCCGACACGGCCAAACCCATGACCGTAAAGCGAAGTGGGCAGCCAAACGGCAGCTGCAGCAACCGAAAGTCTCGCCAACACGTTGGCCTAGCCAAACCCGACCAAACACATGACTGCACAGGAAAGCAGGCAGCCGACTGCTAGGGTCATCCAACCTAATACATGAACAAAGAAGCACCCAATAGCTTCGTCAGCGCTCAGGTCACCTCTAGCCTAGCACACTACCCGACACGACCAAACGCATGACCGCACAAGAGGTATAATAACAGCTGCGCCCACCCCATACGCCTTGGCAGCGGAATGTGGAGCAAACCGGTCGAGCTTGGCGCAATGCAAATCGAAGCCCTTCCGCGATGATAAAGCATGAGCCACGTCCAAAATAATCTCGTGTTTCCAACTAACAAAAACAACCTACTTTAAGCATTTGAGTAGCAAAAACAAAGATATTTTTTGATCCGGCTAATGTGCTTCAACCGATACCACTTATTACAAATGCTTCACATAGTGCAGGCTCACGCCGTGCTACTCACTTGTTCCCAATATCGTCTTGGCTTTATTCACACTGTTTTGACGCCTGCTCCAGGTGGGAGAGGAGGGAGAGAATGCAGAAGTTGCTGCGTAAATCTAATATACCACGCAGAATTCCCCCTAACCTGCGGCCACTCTGCTGTGAGGCAGACGGTGCACCTAATCGGATCCGACGGTTGAATATTCGCTCGTGCCAGAGCTGAGCTAAAACTGCTCATTATCATGAGGAACCTGTGCCCTGCGTTGAATCTACTTGTCATTTTTCAGAATGCGAAGCGCACGGCCAAGCAGGATTACGTTGAATGACTCGAGGTCACCCGATCGCACCAAGTTAACTTGATAGAAGGACCCTAGCCGCTAGGAACTTCTGGCCCAGTTCCGTATTTTGGGGATAGTGTATTCTGTACACAATTATCAAAGAAGAGGTTTGAAGCAGTTGGCAGCCAGACGGGAGCACGTCCAAACCCGGGGAGAGTGGAGGCCGCAGCGTGAGGCCGTGCACAGTCATCACAGGGGCGCGATGAAAAAAGTGAAACAATTCTATTTTCTTGATCCCTACCTGTGTGTCTTACAGGAACCGCGTTAATAAGAGTTTAAGGGTGGGATCTCGAGGACATCACAACTTTCAACGGACACAGTGAACGACAATTGATAAATTGTATATCCGCGGAAATTTTTTTATGCATCAAAATTCGCGGTGCCAAAGACCATGAGTTGCTCTATGTAATCAATTAGAACGGTCATGGAGGCTGAGAGCCCAGCCTCAGAATGCAATTGGTGAGGAGGAGAGAGTGCGGTAACGATAAGCGCCGTGGTTGGAAGGTTGCCAACTGACAATTACACTAAGACCTTGCAGTTAGTCCAATATGTGTTGTGTGGAGTGGCTGACTGGTGGTCTGAGAGTCAGGCTGCGATGGTTCCTTCTTAACGTAACCTCTGGCTATCTCACACATGTGAGATGTAAGCCGTTCAACCCCCTGTTGTGTGAAATCCTGGTGCTCGTGTTTTGGGGGCCAGGTTGTGTACGTAGTACACGTAGCCGAGGTCGCCAGCAGCAGTGCCCACTTCTGCATCAGACAACTGACCGGCTAGGATAGTGGTTTGATTGAGGAAGTGGGGGAGAGAGTGAGGTCGACGGCTCAGCGCATGTTCCTCACTATAAACAATCTTACGCGCTTGAAACTATCACGGTGCGCTAAAAGCCTTGGCTTGGAAGGTTGCCAACTGTCGGGATAACTAGGACCGCGTGTTCAGCCCAATGTGTGTTTTGTGTGGAGTGGCTGACTGACAGACTGAGGGTCAGGCTGCAATGGCCCCTTCGTAATGTGGCCTTTATGGCACTCCCACTCCGTGGGATCCGAGGCAGGTGTGGTGATACACCCAGGGGCGACTTCGGCCGCGCCAGCCACCTGCGCCAGCCACCTGTGTTGGACTTCTGCTCAACAGGTCGCGAGTTTGAGCCTCGGGCGCCGCAGCGCCTGGGGTTGGGTATGGCTGGCTGATGACGGCTAATAAGCCAGAAATGGGCATTCCAGTCTTTTTTGTCTTTGTCGATAATATCATTCTACCTATACCACTAGCTGCTCTATGGCTGCTGGAGTGGCTCTAGTGTTACCCCCAAGGCACAGCGGGACGAGTAAGTCCTGTAACCGATCGGTGAGGGCCCAACTGCCATTGATAATATTCCCGATCGAACGCGGTAAGGAAATTGGCACTGAGGATTACACAGGGGATGTCAGCACCAACGAATACCAAAAATAAGAGGCACTTGAGACTGATGTCAAGGGAGAGGTAGCAGGTACCAGAGGCAGAAATTTGTGAGTTGTTGACAGCCTGAAGGAAGAGGCTAGGCTGCTGTGGTAGGCGTGACACTCAGTTGAGCACCAGTATCAATCAGGAAACGTCTGCCACTCCGAGTGTCACAGACGTAGAAGTTACGATCAGGGCTGGAGACGCCAGTGATATTGGTTGCATTGACCCTCAGGCAAACCCGTTTTAACCGTTTGCTTTGCTGGGAGATGAAGGAGCAGAGAGAGAGGTGCAGCAATGGGCTTTGGCACCGAAGGTGGTGTGATACTAGCAGGTTGCAGTTGAGGTGGGACAAGACGATGATGGCTGAACTTGCCAGGTCGTTGAAATAGGTGGGCTCCGGCATTAAATAGGCTGTAAGCTATCTGGTTAGCAAGCTGTGCGAGCTCAGCCTTCAAATGTTAGAGGGGAAACACCGAAGGAACTGGCAAAGTTGAGAGTAGAGCAGGCTGTGGCATGGTAATGCTGGAAATCTTCGTCAGCCGTTTGGCCATTTGAGTAAGTTTTACGGCCCTAAGAGAACGGGAAAAAGGTGCCAAAACATACTGAACTTCAGGTGGAAAGCTGTCCATTGTCAAAACCTGATTATATTGTAGATTAAGAGGAAGTTGCCTTCTGTTGGAGCCAATAATGTTGTCTGAAGTGAGGGAAGAAGAAGAAGATATGACAAGCTTTTACTGAGGTAAATAGTTAACAAGGGGTTATGCAAGCAGTTGCCTCTAGCGGTCTCCTCGGACCAGTTGTTGTTGTGTCTCCGCTGTTGAAACCAGTTGACATCAGAGCATCATTTTTCACCTTCAGCCAATCAGCGAAATCAGGCACTTTGATTGGTTAAGAGCACTCGCAAGTCTTGTGACTCAGCGTCTGCGCCGGCCATCACGCGAACTGACGGCCTCGACCAAGAGCGGCGAACTAAGCGGTGCACGTAGGAAAGGACTGCCAGAGCCTATCCATGTGGTTTCAGAGGCACGAGGGGGCATGACGACAGATGCAGCAAACGCTGGTCTACAACAGCAATTAAATAGGCAAGCCATTATGTGCGGCGCAACGTTCACCTCACAAAGACGTACAGTGTACTGGAAAGTAGGTCTGTGCCTGTGTTATGTATTCCTCTCCTTAGCATAGATGTGTTCCGATTGTGGAGAGTAACGCAAACATGAATCCTCATTGACTTCAAGCTAGGCGTCTAAAGGTGTTCTGAAGTTGGCTGCAACATTGCGTCAGAGATGGTAGCGGCGTCAACTTCCGCCACTTGTACGTACTAATCCTCAACTCAACAGCTGATTAGGGTTGCAGATACCCCTCCCACCTTAACATGTACATAGACCCATCCTTCAGCCCAACCTTCGTAAAATATTACTACATTTGTATCATGTAATACAGTTTTTCAACATTTACCTGGCGTGTGTTAGCTAACAAACATTCCTCAAGAGACACGAGGCTTCGCATTTGAGGAGAAGGGTGCTGCCGGGGATATCTTTAATATGATATAAATGCTCTAAGTGCGTGCGTTTAGTTACATTCCCTTCACTCCGCTCCTTCGCAGATGTAAGAGGCGTGCATGTATGCGTTCATCAGCGCAAGACTCTCTGTGCGCAAAGTGTACTTACACGCGTTCGTGCGCATGCACTAATATCGCACATTTACTACTGAAGGGGGTAGGGGCCTCAGCCAATCAAAACGCCACTTACCACCTAACGCAAGATGTGGCTGCAGTGGGCACTTTTCTGATAATGCTTTGCTATCAGGCCTGAGAATAATGAAAACTTGCTCAGATAACACGCTGTACACTCAACCACACCAGCCGACCGTACGCAGGAGACGCTTACTAATTATGGCTTTGGAACTCATCACTTAGTGTGTTACCCCTTCGAAATAATCAACGTGATAATAACTTGCCTGGCATGCGATATCTGCTTTCCGTCATCTGTTGCCTTTAAAGTTTCCGCACCTTGTGGCTGACAGCCTGTTCAGATCTAATGATTGGTCAGTGCCACAGCATGGTTCAAATTGCCCTTATAGTTCCACCAAAGGCATTCTGAAATGAGACCGGTGGCCTCTACGGCAATTTCAATTGGTTGCCTAATGCCACTGAAGATCATTGGTACCACGGATTTTTATGAAGTAAAACATAATTTACCGGATATCTTAATCATTACTTATCGTGCAATTTATCCGTCGAAATTTGTGCGGTCCTAGAGACCACGCCCATATAACCCTTATCACCGTGGTCCCCGTATTACACGCAGTGGGGGTCCGAGCCAATGAACTGTTGATTCGTTGTCATCGCGTCAATATAATAGCAGATATCTTGAACTTGGTGGAATGAATGAGGGAGAAAAAAGGCTTATTACGGTTCCTGTTAACTTGTAGTCAAAGTTCATTTTAAGGACTTCTAAAGTTTTCATAATACATAAAAACCTATCAGAATCAGCTTGTTTTTTGTCGAAGATTGCAGTTTCATTTGGCGTCATCCAGGATTGGAATATGGCAACGGCGGGCCAGTGAGGATGGACGGTGACCTTTCTCGCACCATGTCCGACACCCCACACAACGGTCCCAGCAAAATATTTCTCTCTATCTGCTTCTACGTTCACACCCTCCATAATCCCTTCCTACATTTGCCTAAAGCGCTGCACTCTCCGTGGGATTTAAGCGGGCAGTACAGTGTTGTGCAAAATTCAGACTATCGTTTATGGGCTGTTGTAATACACCACGAGTCTGAACGGTCTGTTTAAGTGGAGTGGAGACTCACTTTTGGCGCGAGCCCAGGATGGGGTTGGATTGATCGATGGTCGGTCAAGAGACCAGTGCTCCCTTCCATTCTCAAACACTGACCTCCGTCCCCGTTGTCGTATATCGTATCGTTGTCTCCCACTAAATTTCGGGATCCCATAGTCGTGAACCTGCGGTTGCGCTCAGCACTGAACGCCCTACCGGTTATCCAATGGACCTGAGGGAACTGCCCTCACTCCATATGGCACGTTCCTAGATGTAAAACGCACTTCCTTATATCTATTGTATCCCTGTACGCAGTTATACGTTTCTTATCAGTAGATCATATTTCCAACATTCATAATGCATCTTCTCATGACCGCTGCATTCGTGTTATTGGCATGGTGCTAAATGACTGTTCAGTACTCGCACCAACTAAAACGACTACAGGTATTTTGCTCGTCCGCGTGTGTGCCAACCTCGAAGTTTTCGGCTGGTACACTGTAAATGTGGCCTTTTATTGTATTTTTTACTGTCTCACCAGGTTATAGTTCTTTTCGACCGTAAAAACATCTACTTTTTTAATTTTTTATACTCTCTTCGTTTGCATAAGTCACTTTAAGTCACTTTATTGATGGAATTTGGCTTTCGCCCATGAGCTCCCTTTGTTCGTGATAAGATTTTAAATAGCCACTTGTAGCATTTTTAAATCAAATCAATCCTGTGCCTTCTAAAGCAATTTATTTGTGCCATTTTCCCCAAGCGCAACCGCTATGCTAGTAGCCAACGTAACGTAGTTTAAATGAAATAATCTGCGAGCTGTGATTGGCAAGTCTGATTGGGGCGCCAATTTGGTTCTGCAGTTTTGCTGTTTGCTGTATATCCTCTCGTTCTGCTGTGCCCACCGCTCCTTCGCATAATGGCTGTTTATCAAGTTCAAGCATGTAAATTAGATGAAATGCTTGAATGTTCGATATGTTGTGATAGGTAAAACCCCCTTTCCCTTGTGATTTTTCCTTTTTCTTCTGTCATCCCATGGACGGCAAATGCGAGTTGCAAGGCTTGTCTAACTCATGTTAGGCCCGTTCTTCTAAGTTAACTGAGTTTCTTAAAATTTTGAACGAGGTTGGTCCTTTTAGCGCTTATGTATTAGAATTCTAGCAATGTTTTCATCAAACATCCCCTCTTGTGTAAGTAACGTAGTTTTTTTTAGCAATGTCAGAGGCATGTTGGTAGGAATACGGCTCTTCGAGCTGTGAGCTGCACACCGGCGTTTCGTTTCAATAATGGCATCTGCCGAATGCACTGATCTACGTCATTCGCGCTTTGCGATTTCGCGACTTGAACTTATGGAGAGAATGCCTGGAAAGCGAGGCACTACTGACTAATTATATGTCAACAGTTCCAATTTTGAGGTTTTTGTAATTACAGGATGCCTTTCCTGAAGAGCACTGTTCTAACTAAACTAGTTTAGTTTGTTGCTTTCGGCATTCTGAACCTTCATGATAATATACGGAACTATGCGTATCGATGTTTCTAAGACGCTCCACGCATCATTTTCACAGTTTTTGCTTCAGTAACCCAACTGCTCTGTTTGTAACATTTCCAGCGGACACGTCATAGAATCTAAACAGGTCAATCTCACATATTTTTTATTCACAGCTGATTCTGCTCGCTTATGACTCAAACGCGGTGCGGTGGGATTTTCCGCGATTTAATTTTAGCCATTTGGATTTTTATTTTATTTTTAAGAATAATGTCCTCGGAGCCCAATTACCGTGCTCGCTCGCACCTTCACCATAATCGCGACGCAATTTTCTCTGAAATCCAGTGTTTTGTTCGGTGTTTCCGATAATATTGCCTTCCCCTTAGGCGGAAGGTAAATAAATTTTGCAGTCCTTCAGAAACCTTGCGCATTGTCATGCCGATTCACCCGTTATCTTTTGTTGAATTGACTGGCAAGTTGATATGTCACAATGATGAGGTTGTGCTCACCAGGCGTCGTCTGCGTGGTCCACAAACAGTATCAAAAAACATTAATCCATAATTCTATGAACTCCAATTTTATCGGGCGAGAACTTGCTCAAAGTTGCCGTCATTTTCGCTCCTTGGTGTTGCTGGCCTGTCATTATTACGGTGTAATTGTAAAAACGGGTGCTCAACAAAGTGCCTTGGTTACCCTCCAGAAGGCAGCGTCAGTTGGAAAGGCCAGGGCGTGTGCTGACCGTATGAGTTCCATTGTGAGAATGTTTGCTGTCAACAGCTACGAGGGATCCTCTTCGTGATTGTTTGTGTTCAAATTGTGTATGTTAAAACTCCTGGAGTAGCAACCCATGTGAGAGGGCCCTGTGTCACATTATTCAGCTGAACATGGTAGGCTGTAAATGGCTGGCTCTTCGTGTCCGTGCTGAATTTACTCAAAGCATGTCAGCTTTTGCAGCAGGAGTAGTCGTTATTAAGGTGATTGGCTTTGAGTCCTTAAAGCCTCAGAGCAAAGGTGGGTGGTGCGATTTTTACGTTAGGTGCCTGAATGAAGCTTATCAGATGGGACGTGCGAATGTATCCTAACCATTAGGTGTTTTAAATTATTTTATTGGGATTGATATTCATATGCATTCCGGAGAACGTAACGGAACTACGAGATCAAAAGACAGCATTTTGCACGGCTGCCGATAGCGCTCACCAATGTTGACCCCACCCCAGCCCTTTCTTCTCAGTTCAGAGTTTCCTAGCTTTTTTTCCAAAGTACTTGAGCTCACCAAGCTCCCCAGTGGCTCACTCCCGGGCAAAGCGGATCATATTTCGTTAACAAGACGGGGTGACGGGTAACTGATCTGACTTATCGATATCTTTGGTTTGACTCAGATAACGAGCCCCTATTAGGCGAAACTACATAGTAAAAGTAAACAATGGAAATTTTCACAAGAACTCGTTGTCTGCTGTTTTTTTTGGAAGCTGGCTCGTCTGAAAGACTTTTCTGTAGGTCACTTACCTAATCTACTCTACGTCTATTTAGTAAATTCGAGATTGTTTTCACTTTTATCTTTTGCCCTAAAGCAATCCGTCTGACTCCTCTTTTTAGTTTCAGAAACCCTGTGGCCCTTCCATGTTTACACGTGTTTTGCAATGAACCATGCCTTCAAGATTGGATAAAGAAAGGTCATCGCACATGCCCTAACTGCAGGGCTGCATTTACTCCGGGGAGTGAAAAGCCCTTCCACTTTTTGAAGAATTTCATTGATGGTGTGAAGCCAACCACTGGCCTCCCTTGCGACGACTGCAAGATTCTGTCTACCTTGCAAGATTGCGTTCACTGTTCGAAGAAAATATGCCCTACTTGCTCTGATAATCACTTGAAATTGGTAGGTTGTAATTTACTGCACAAGGGGCCTTCATTTCACCCATTTTTGGCCGCTGACCGTTGAGACGTGGTAATTCTTCAGTACTTATCGACATGTAAGATTATCCTCCTTCTGTGGGCTACTTTTGTGACACTGGGCGATTTAATTTTTTCCGTAGAACAAAAATAAAGCAAACTAGGCAAGGCGCCTATGGACCGAATGGGTGCGTAATCGACTTTTTCTTTCGATCATTTTTCTTCTTCGAACTCCTTCTTGCTAACTTATTTTTAGTGCACTATCCTCACCTGTTCTTCTTCCTTTTATAAACCCCGGTTGTCTTTCCCCTCTCACTCGTTTTCAACCCCGTTCTTGTTTGTTTCATGCCTTTGGTTTTTTTCACTCTCTCTTCATGGTTACCTTCCGTTTCTCTCTTTTTGTCTTATCAATTCTTCCTCTCGTTGCTTTCCACTGTCTAATCCCAATTATTTTTTACCTTTTTACTCGTCATAGCCTTCTCCATCTAATCCCATAACGGGTGACACCGATGAACCGGGTCTCTTATATGATGGCCGAACTGCAAGTGGGATTTATATTTTGTAAAATGTGCGCTATTCGATGGAAGTCAGCTTTCTATATGGAGTGGAACCAGCAATATCTGACACTATACCTGAGAAGTCTTGACTTTGTTTCCCGTTATTACGTGACGAGTCGTATTCGATCCCTTAATTATAGGCTTACTGACGCAAATCTCAGTTGCATGGAGCACATGCGGTCGTGACATCGACTGTTCTTAATTTAGTACACAGTTTCATCCACGAGACAAAGGAGCCGGCTGAGATTACTTATTGACGCGCTTTAATTTCTCCCGCAACAAATAAAGCGATCTTACTATGGTACTCATGGTTCTATCACCAAATGAAACTGCCTGACGTCAGTGTCTAGCTCTTGGGAATTCGCATCGCATTCTTTCCTTCAACAGCTTATACTCCCGAGTTAAGGCCTAGTCATCATCGAATAGACGGCAGACTTTTCAAATGCTCTAACATAAATCAGATGTTTTATCGTCTCTTGGACCCGTCAAACGGTGGCAATAGAGTCAGCAAGTTTGATGCGCCGAAAGTCTAACTCATGTACAAACTATCCAGATGATTTAGTACGATACGACTGACATTATGCATGCTTTGATTGAATTTCATAGTCATAGAAAGACCCTTCACCCACGACGGTCTGCGACAGTGGATGTAGTGGATTCCGTACTTCTCGGACGACAAAGACTTCATAGCCAGGGCCTGAGAACCATTTCCGTAGTGTAAAGTGGTCTCATTGCTGCCCCAATTTTGCGGGGCCGGGTGGTTCAGGGCCGTATTAGGGGGACAAAGGATGTGCCCGAGCGATGACCTTCCTTTATTGGTGCCTTATGACTTTTTTGGCGACGTCCAAGTGAAGGTGAACGGTCTCATTGGGTAAGAATAACTTTTCTTTTCGCTCGTCGTCCGCGCTCGACCCAGTATTCATAACCATAAAAGACTACTGATCAGGTCGGTGCCTCGCACATGTGGTTTAGGTACGATGATGCGTCAGGAGACGATTTTAAATGCTTGCAGAATATTGCCGACAGTATAGATTCGGGTGACTCTCTCCTTATTCTGCCCCTTGGACAGCAACATGTTTCCCAAGTCGCTTGGCTCATTGTGTAATTATTTGCGTTTTACAGCAACCGGATCTATTTAAGCTTACTGATTCCGGCCCTGTGATGCCCTCACGGGTTGAGGCAATCCAATCTTTTCTGTATATGGGTAATTATTAAAACTTCCTTTCTCTGTTTAATTTTTCTAAGCTTACATCTTTTCTCTAAACGTTATCTACTATTCTGGTGTTTCCAGTTGAAGGAAGAAGTCTCGCGTTTGTGTGATGTTATGAACACAGAAACTGGACCAATTCTTGAAACGCTGGGAGAAAAATAGCCTCTTTGATGTCTAAGCTCTCCACCACAAAGCAAGAACTCAGTAAAAAGTTACAGGATGCACATGATCTTCTCGTGTCCCAAATCCACGATTTGCGAGAGCGTAGTATTCAAATTTTGGACAAAGTCGAGCAGAATTCGTTATCCGATATTGACGCGCAGATCACGGAAATTGACACACTTCTTGCACGCATCGATAGCATATGTGAAAAATCAGAAAACATAGAAAAGGAACAAGTAAGTGTGCTTTGTTCTTTTTCTTATGTTGCTAAATGCCGACAACATAACCGTCTTTTTGGTCATTTTAATGTTTTTACCCGTTCATTCTTGTGATAACCTTCCCGAATGAATCATTCAGTTGACACTATGTATGTTTCAGCGACCTGTATAACGAGTGTCTGTCCTCGGCGACCGCCGACCTGCGGTAGATTCGAGGTAACGTAAGAACTGAGAAGAGGTAGATGCGGTCGCTGGGACAAGAATTTTATTGGCCTGCTATAATTACTGCAACTCCGTGTACGAATTACCAGTATCTGATGCTGTCTCTGAAGATGGGTTCAAGTTGGAATCCGAAACACGTTACACCACCCCAAATTTCTCCTCGGCATTTAGTCGGTCTTTCATTTCACGACCCCGCTGCGCATGGTAGCTTTGGGCACGTAGTGTCGAAACAATGCGTTCAGTCGCTTCTGAGACTCCTTGGTGTATGTTACAGTGTGCCATACCCTTGGTGGTGTTTCTTTTTGTGTTCGCGGCCGAGCGCGTAGGCAGAAACTTATAAGCGCCTTCTGATAGCCATGCTGCATAGATTTGTCGTGCAGATATCAGGCCTAGCGCACTTTTTCTCCGGCCTGCTGTAATGAGTCGGGATCCATTTGAAGAGCGTTTCCGCATAGCTTCTTTTTTGAGCCGCCGGATAGCTGCTGTGAAAAGTAAGAAGTTGTGTGCTGTTCGCTGCCTTCCTGTAAACAGTCGTCCCAATTTCACCGTTAGGATTTCGCTTGACGAGTTCATCAAGAAAAGGCAACTGGTGCTGCTCTTGTTCTTCTTCCACGTGACTCAGGCGAGGTTCTGTTATTGAAACTTGGCATTAGGATTTTCCTGATGATAGCAAATGTCCTGTCGAGGTAACGGTGCCAAACGACTGGTTCGTGTTGGATGAAGGCAGTCTTTTATAGCTCCTGTAGACCCAGTTCTGTCGCCATGCGAGAGCCCATTGGGGTTCTGTTGACCTGATCGTAGGTTTATTCAACAAATTTGAATTAAGTCTATTTGCTAGGGTTGAAAAGCCTCATGAGGTGTTCAATTTTGCGTGGACACTAAGCCTCGTTGCATGCTTCCTCAATTCTCTTATGCAATATTTCGTGCACCGAATTCGGTGGGTTGTATATGAATAACGATGTCACATCAAAAGAAATAATGATCTCGTCTGATTGAATTTTCGGACCTCCGAGGTCTTCGAGGAATTAAAAGGCTGATCAAACTGAATTATTCAAATTGTCTTGGAGGAACTTCAGTTCTTAGTAAATCTTCTTTGCTAAATTATTGTTAGAGCTGCCTTTTAAGACAACGATTGATCGCAGTTGGACCTTTGATTTATAATTTTTTTAGCAGACCATAAAAACGAGCCAAAGCGGTGTCACTTACCTTCATCGATTGTTGATTAGCTTATACCCCCTATGAGTGTAGTGTTTCTTCTGCTGTTGCTACTGTCTCGGGGGATGAAATCCTGCACGGTTTTTAAAGCGCAGAATAACTTATGCTCGACCAGTCCTCGTTAATCTGGGATATGAACATTCTCATCTATTCGGGAAATAAACCTTGCAGGTGTTTGGCAAAAGCCTAATTTATTAGCCAGCATGCCACAGTGGATGGACTACTGCCGGGAGAGGCTTCCATGCTTAAAATGCATCCTACCTAGGAGAGTCAGTTATCTACACAAATGCACCTTGGAAGATTTCTGCCAATGTTTTTTTTTCAAGTTTTTCCTCTGATCAATAATTTGCAGGGCTGCAATTTGCTGGATTTGTATTATATAGTTACCTAATACTCTTGTTGTTTGTATTCCTAGGATATTGGCGAACTGGTCAAACTTGATACGGAAATGACGAAACTTCAAAAGGACATAGAATCCGTGCAACTGAAAGTCGCTAACTCGAAATTAGATAATCTGGCGTTGAATTCGGATAAAATAACTCTCGAAAATCTAAAAATTAATCAAGCCTACAAAAACGTATGTTTTGCACAGTATTGAATAACCTTTCCCCTCTAGTTGATTGGTTATTTTGTTTCCATTTACGGGCATCCTCGTTTCCGCAAGCATAGGTTTACTCGAAATCTGCATGTCCGCAAGGCGTTTATTCGGTTTATTTTATTTATGGTCTTATTTTTCAAGCAACAGAGGTTGCAGTGGCTCTATGGCTGCACTACGCATTGTACCGCTCGCTTACACTCATTGCGACCGTTCAGCAGGAGGTTTCCTTGTCAACTGCCACATTGGCTTCCTTGTAGCCGCGTTTGGCCTTTAGTTGCTGACTGACAATAGGTCGACATGGTATGCGACTGTCCGGTCCACCAATTTGCTGCTCGGCGGACGACCATAAAGACGGTAACATGACCAACGGACGAATGTGGCGTCATCTGCTGTTGAGCGCGAAATGCGCACACCTAATTGCGCGAGTTGAACGTATGGTGACCAGCCGATAGGAGCTGGTTGCGTAAGTGTTACTCCTTAACAAGATAGTCGGACACCTAGGAGCATATGCAGGCAGTCACATAGCGTCTGACAATCAACAATCGTGAAGCGCTGCCGACAAAGGTAGGAGCAGTGGACTCCTCGACTGATGACCGCGACCAAGGCAGAAAGTCCCATATTAGTATCCATACCTTTGCCGGCTACATTTCCACTAGTATGCATCATTATAAAAAAACGCTTCACCATAGTCCAAGCACGGGTATTACTTACAGCGCTTACTGTCTGCTTCACCGATTTGGTCATTGATGCTCCACTGAAATCAAAAGCACTTAACCCATATATTTGTCGAAATGTGAAGGCCGGACCCAAAACATCATTCCCTTGAAATTAGCCAATTTAGTTGCTTACTATCAGACTGCGTTATGTTCTTCGAGAATGAAATATATATTCAGTGCACGGATTCCTCACTGTAGCACGGAATATTGAGGCTGTTTCATTGATAGGGTTATGTATGGTTAATTACTAAGCAGGCAACTTCGGTGTTTTTTCGCATGCTTTTGAAGAGCAGGATGTATCGTCAGTTAATCCTTTAGGTCGCTTCTGAAACTGTCTGAACTGACACTTCTAACCCGTCTGCTCGCTCGATTAACGTCACCATATTTCATCGTCGACTGTTCCTATTGCCTAATGCTATTTTCTCTCATCATTTTAGATTGTTGCTCAAATCGAGGAGACCGAAATGCTGCGAACAGTGACATCACGATGATATCTTCCCTCGAGCTGACCTATTCGACAGTATACTGTCTCCAGATTTGTCTTCGTACCAAATTTTCAGTACATTTCTTCTATTTGTATTCCTCTTTGACGTCCAACTTGCCCCTGGGGTCTCGCGGCACGGTCTCCTCACACCTGCTAGCAAACGCTGCCCACTTCGCTCTTACCCGCCCACCACATTTGGTTATCTCATTTGTTGATACCTGCCCTTTCAAGGCATGTCTTGCGGAGGTTTGATGCTGAATGTTTAAAGGGCTTACCTTAACCTTGACAGACTTGATAATGGGGCGGGGTTGAAGTTTTCCGTACTTTTGGAAAGGTTTTCGAAGTGATCAGCTACTGAGAACCTTCACAAAATCTCCACATAAGACTAACTTCAAAGTACTACGCAATTAATCGAATTCTGTATAGATAGTCCGACATTCCAAAAGCGAGTTATGGCGGTATCACTTGAAATGCTAGTTCTGAACGAATGGTTTCAAAAGTCACGAGAGACGTTCATAAGTTGTGTAAGCCTCGAGCGGCCTTCTTCAATCCGTGGGTCGCGAATGCTTCGAACAGGCTTTCGACGATGCCGTAGCGTAAAACTGCTTGCTCTTTCGAAAGCGATGGGACCCTGCTGGGGTGCAAATCGGGTAAGGTCGTGAAGCTCTGCCGAAGCATTACAGTTATATCGGTATTACTTCTTGTCCCAGTTTGATGGCTATTTTTAAGTAGCAAACGAAACCATTGCTTTTCCCAGCTAGGTATCGTCATATGGTCGGTTTTATGGAGTGGGGCAGAGGAAGGGTTGGCTACCACAATGGTGCTTCTTTTCGTTGGCAGTTAGGAGAGTATTTGCGTTACTTGCTTCGGCTGCTGTTCAACGAGGAGAACTGTGGAGCGCAGTTGGGATTTGTGAGCAGTCCATTTTTTCAGGTTCTTTCAATTCTTTATGACAGTAATGGTTTTATTTTGTCATGGAGACGGATAAGCACTTCATAATGGAGCAGTCACGTACTTCCAATTCTAATTATTGTATCGTGGGCTAGGAAATCACAAGTGATACTGACAAAGATCGTGACGAGTGTGCTAAAACCGGTACAGTGAGGATTACATTGATGGAAACGAAGGAATCTGCCCACTAAACATAGCGCCGAGGAACTCGCACGCGTGGTGTTTTGGTTAGAACTGCAACCTTGGGGGGGGGGGGGGCGGTTTACTTCATGCACTGAAGCCCCTCTACACCTATGCATCCAGCGGCAGCCGTTAGGGCACCTTCGGCATCAAGAAGACTGTTGGCCATCACAAAGGTTACGTTTGAGCCTGAAATTTAGTGGTATAGACGAAATCCCCTATTTGCGTATAAACAGTAGATTTGAGAAGGGAACATTCCAGACAATAGAGAGGGAATTTCACGAAATATGTGTTTTGGGGATTCGGCAGGCTGCACCCATAAATGGCACGTGATACGGTCCACGAAGCCTTTCCGATCTGCCGACAGTAACTTCTTTGAGCTTATCGGGTGTATTTGCATCTGCGAGCATTTAAAAGCCATTGGGTTTTGCATGAAAGTGCTGCGGTAGGCAGCTACCATCCGCAAGCGACTTTTGACTATTGAGAAGCAATCTGACCTCAACAGTCGGATAGCAATTCGGGCGTCATGTAATTGGTGCTATGGGCTCAAATGCATGAACGTTAAGTTGATAGTATTTCACTTCACTCTTTAACCACAAGCAGTTCAAATAAGTGATTTGGATTTGAAATATCGGACTCCTTCATTTGAATAAGGCAAAGACGAAGAAATACGGCGAATTTATTGACGTCATCCCATTTCGTGACCTCGTATTCAACTGCGTCGCCAACTTCCGCATCAGACAACTGACAAGCTTGGACAGTGGTTTGATTGTAGGGGTGAGGTCGATGGCTCAGCGCATGTTCCTCACTATAAACAATCTGACGCGCTTAAAACTATAATGGTGCGCTAAAAGCAGTAGCTTGGAAGGTTGCCAAATGACGGGATAACTCGGGCCGCGTGGTCAGCCCAATGTGTGTTTTGTGTGGAGTGGCTGACTGGTGGACTGAGAGGCTGCAACGGCTCCTTCTTAATGTGGCCTTTATGGCAATCCTACTCCGTGGGATCCGAGCCAGGTGTGGTGGTACGCCCAGGGGCGGCTCCGGCCGCGCCAGCCACCTGCGCCCTCTCCCATCTCCGCTCGTCTGGACTCTGCAATTACACCGGGCTCAGTTGGGGGAGGAGGAGAGAATGCGGTAGATGCAGCGCAAGTCTACTACCACTTAAAACTAAATCACGCGCAAGTCACCGTCCCTGCATCACCCTTCCGTGGAGCAAACGATGGACATCGTCGAAATCAACGGTCGAACTATAAAACTGTTCAGGAACTATTAAAAAGACGAAGTAATCTGTCCAATTAAACCTCTCAGATATGGTCACCCAAGTCTCCCTTTTTTATGCCTTAGTAGCACAGATTTCATGTAGGACGTAAGGGTCCATCGTCACATCGCGTGCACCAAATAATCTTCTCAAAATAGCAAATTTAAAATGTCTCGCCAAGGCTAGTTAATGTGCCCGTGCAGCCCCCTGTCGGGACAGGGGAGTAGGCCAATCCCGCTATGCAGGTGGCTTTAGGCTAATTTCCTGGGAAATTAAGGTTAACGATTTTGGTTACTGTTGGGTTTAGGATATGAGAATAGAGCAATGCCACCTGAAGTATAGGGGGCGCGAGCTTTCAATTTCTCCTCTCTTGCCAAGGGAAGCATAAATAAACTATTTCCACTAAAGGGAAAAAATGAATGACGCAGTGAAAGTGAATAAGAATACGGCCAGCAGAGCAAGGTAGATCAGTAATTTAAGCCGCTTGTCAAAACCCCGAAGTCGAAACTCTTCTACAAAAATCTGCATGAGTTTGGCACCGAGTCCAGCTTAGTGTGTGCTTCATAGGAACCAGGTACTGGAGGTTTGGGTGTGGTATCGTCCCTCAGAGCTGTCAAAGAGAAATGGTGAAACAATTCTGTTGCCTGGTTCTAAATATCTCACGGTCTCACTGCTGGCTGAAATTACGGACCAGATGATGGAATTTTAGCGGTCCAAGCCGCCCTCCGTTGCCCAGATCTCCACATCCCCAATGTCGACAGTGAATGAGCCGTTGGCGAAACAGATGTCGGTCATGGCAGATGAGACAATCACCCTGAAAATACAGTTTGCACGCCTTACCTCCAGTCGCGCACCCTGCCGTCGTTGTTATTGATCGCCACCTCAAACCACCGATATTTCTTGGTATCATACCAGTTTTGCTGCGAAGGTGCGTATGTTTTCCTCACCTGTAGCTTCAAGTCGAAATACGGAAATCAGTCAGGCGAAGAACAGACGGGACCGTTTTCGCTAACCATTACGGCTTTGGCTGGAACAGCTATGTCGGTGAGAGTGTGACTCAGAAACGATTCCGTGTGGACACCGGAACCCAAAGCAGCCTTGTCCCTCCCATTCCAGCTGACAGTCGCTGCCCAAGCTCCGGTCTTAAACTCCAAGCTGCTAACTGTTCCCCAATTCTTACTTTTGATAGCCTGTATCTCATCTTGAGCATTAGCCTTCGTTGCTCTTTCTCCTTGATCGTTGTTATTCCTCATCTGCCTCATCCAATCGTCGGCTCGGACTTTCTAGCCGAGCTCGATCTCTTAAGTGACTGCTGACATTCCCATCTATTCAACCGCACAACTGGTTTCTCCGTTCATGTGCTAACTCCCTTTACAACTCTCTGCAACTTATCTGTCCTGGATACATGTATTGATTCACGCTTTCGAGAATGGCTCCATAAATACCCCCGAACGTAATCAACCCACAATTCGCAGTGGTTTGCAGTTTGCGTCCTCTGCCCTCCAAGGTTGACGCCATTCGGGAGTTCGCTCCACCAACCTCCAAGCGTCAGTTTGAACGTTTTCTGGGCATGGTCAACCTTTATCGCTGGTTCCTCTCCAAATGTGCCGACTCCATGCTGTGTCTCACCAACATTCTGCCCGATTCCAAGAGTCCTCTCGAGCGAACTGGTGAAGCACTGATTGCTTTCGAGAGAATCAAGGCTTAACTTGCCAACGCCACCTAGCTCGCAAGTCTCTGCTGTCCCTACTGTTAGATGCTTCGACCGTAGCCATAGGTGAAGTCCCACAACAACACCTTGTTGATTCATGTCGATCGTTGGCTTTTTTCTCCAAAAAACCTTTCCGGCTGAGGCACGTTACTGATTCTTTGGACGTGAACTTCTTGTCATTTGCTTGGCTGTGAAACACTTCCGACACTTCCTTGAAGGTCGTAGCTCTACCATTTTCACGGAATATAAGCCCTTACGTTTTCCATACGACCACATTCTAACAAATACAACCAGAAAGGGATCGGTTGTTTGGAGTAAATTTTCCATTTCACCACCGACCTGCGCCGCATTGATGGCATGAAGAATGAGTGGCGGACATGCTGTCCAGACCTTCCCTCTCGGCATTTCGTATCTCACACGGGATTGACCTTGGTTCCATAGCGGCTGAACAACGGCATGTCGGTTGTCCTGACGAGAAGTCTGTCAGCTGTCTCTAGTTTACACAGATATCCTTTTAACCATCGTTCTTGGCCCAAACCTTTGTGACATCTCGACTCATTTCAGCACCCTTTCGTGCCCGCCTCGATGCGTCGAGCTGTTTTCCAAACACTTCATGGACTCTCACACCTTGGGATTTGAGCCTCACAAAAGCTCCTCACGGAAAGGTTCGGCGGGCCTGGCCTGAACAAGGATGCCAAAGCTTGGACATGGCTGTCTTTGCTGTGAACGGGACAAGGTGCAAGGCCACAACCAGTCCCCACCTGACACCTTCCCTAGCAGCGAAGCATGGTTAAACCATGTGCATCTCAATGTCGCAGGCCCCTTGCCTCCATCCGAATGGCTATACGCACCTTCTACCTGCGTTGATCGGTACACCCGCTGGGCTGAAGCCATCCCTTTGCTGAATGTGCGGGTTGAAAACATCGTGAAAGACTTCGTCAGTCATTGGGTTACCATGTTCGGTGCCCCATCCACGGTTACGAGTGATCGAGGTGCCCATTTCGAGTCCGCCCTCTTCCAAGCTCTTCTCAGTTTTCTTGACTGCACACGCATTCGGACGAGGGCCTACCAGACAGCTGCCTAAGGTATGGTTGAGCGCTCCCACCGTCAGCTAAAGACGTCCTGCGTGCCGCAGCAACTCCAGAAAACTGACCAAACAGCCTGCTCCTTTCACTTCTTGGCATTCGCTCGTCAATGAAGTCGGATTTGGACAGTAGCACAGCCGAATTAGTTTTCAGCACCACCATCCGACTGCCAAGCGAGATGGTTACCCCAAACTCTCTGGGGCAATTTATGCGCTCGCACTGCCCGGTTCCACCTCGAAATTCAACAACGGAGTCTTCAGTAAAAAAAGCTTGACCACTTGCACTCATGTGTTCGTTCGGTGCGCAAGCCGCTGGAATCCCCTTACGACGGACTCTCCCGTGTGCTTGCACACAACACCAAGACCTGTCGAATTATTCGTGGTGACTAGGTGGACGTGGTCAGTTTACTTCGTTTGTAAATGCATAGGGACTGACACCACGCTGATTAGGTCCCTGCGGGCTTGAAATGGGACTTTGTAATCCACAATAAAACTTTTATTGCCAACTCCAAGACACGTGTAAGATGAGCCCCACCAAAACAGCCTTTTACCGACTTCCTGTGAAGCACGCATAAGTGCTGGCTTAGGTATCAAACCGTGCAGATGTTTGTAGAAGAGCTTCGCATTCACGTTATGACGAGAGAATTAAATTAATGGTTTGATCGCTTTGCAGAAGGTATTGTCATTCGCGCCCCTCATTCGCGTTGATTACGTATGCGAGTTTTCATTTTATTTAAATCGATCTTCCGAGGAGAGTATGTGGATCACCTGATTTGACGATGACACTACATTCTACTCGAGGAGTATAGCGGTTTCCGTTTAGGAGATAAGTCTTGCAGGTGTGGCAGTTTGCAGCTTTTGCCTCCTTTGATCTTAACTGGCATCCAACTCTCGCCCGTGGCTCATCGAAGCCAGAATCTGCATAGGCGCCACGCCCCCGGTAACTTCCTCGACCGTTGGGCGAAACCGCATGTGAGTATCCGGCGTTGTATGTCCCCCATACAAAGTACTTATGTTTCCTTTCGCATTTATCCTCCTCCCGTCACTACAGCGAAGACGGCATGCACTACAGCAGGTGATTAGGGTCGTGCTTCTCTTAACACACCTGTGAGCCATAGTGGAGTTCGGCAGCTGTCTGGGATGTCTTAGCAGGCATTTTTTTAGGGATATCACTGCTTACTCGCTCGTGGTGATGGGGCCTCTTGTGAGAAGTAGAAACGATCGCTGGGACGAGAAGTCTCTTCGTCTGGCGTTTTGGATTCCTGGTCAAACCAACTGTCGGAGATATCATCAGATATGAGAATTAATACACAGGGAATAGTACTATTTATGGGATGCAGTCGCGATGCAACCACATAAACCCAACAATTAACGGCTTCCTCTTCCTCAGGGAGGGTTGCTCCCTGGAGCGATAATTACTTGCTGGCCATCGTTAATCACTGAAATTTCATTACCTATGTTGGATGTTGACGTAATGATTACTCGGCCACCTGGCTCACCATTATTGGCGTTTGAAACGGTGTTTGCCTGCGCGCTCCCCGATTGGCTACTTGCTTTAGCGACACTATGACTCAGCACTGAATATAGGAGGGGGGAGGGGGATATTGCAATTGGTACTAGACTGGCGGTCCATGAACCATGACTTTAGCAGATCACGGCTCAGGCGATTGTCACCCCTTGCTAGAATTTCAGCCACTTGAAACTTAAATGTTCAGCCGGGCATCGTCGAACGAGCCACTGCTCGAGTGTTGGCATCATTTCTCCTCACTGCTGCCGCGTGTTCCACCAATCGCTTTCGGAGCAGCCTTCCAAATGCTCCGACGTAATTGCTTTGCCCACAAATACACCAGATCCGATTCGGCAAAGCAACTTCTTCGGTAGCATAACGACTGCATCTTCTTAATACTGCATTTCCGTGTATGAATTACCCGTGTCTGATACTGTCTCCGATGATGGGTTCGAGTTGGAATCCAAATCGTTGGGCAAATAATTTTTTGTCCCAGTAATCGCATCTACTTCTTCTCGGTCCCCATTTGTGACTAGCAGTTTCGCTTGTATCAACAACCCTTATCTTCTCTGCCCCACATCACAGGCCGCTACAGTGACTGATCACTCTGGCAGCCCGAAATTTTCGTTCCATTTTAGTCACTGCGATGTTAAACCGGTCGAAAAGAGGATGTAACTAGACGCTTAAGAACTGGTGCGCTACAAGGTGGGCATCTGTGCTCTCAGCGAGAACCGAGTCTCTGAACAGGGTCAGCTGGAGGACGTGCGTGCAGACTGCACCTTCTTCTGGAGCGGCCGTCTAAGGGTGGAGCGACGCGATGCGGCGCTGAAATTGGCTTTGTCAGCTGAACTGACATCCTGAGACCACTGCGCAGTCTGCCGCAAGGCATCAACGACCGACTCATGACTCTGCGCCTGCCTCTTCGGGAAACCAACTTCAGCCCTACTGAACAGCTATGACGAGAGGAAGTTTGAACTCGACACACGCGCAGCTGTTACTCTCATCAATGAGGCCTCTCTTCAGAAAGTCCCCCATCTACTTCCGGCTCTTTCTACTTTCCCTAGTCACACTGGGCAAAACGTAGAAGTTCGAGGGGTTTACACAACCGAAGTTGAGCATGATGGAGAACTTCATTATTTGCCGGTTCATGTGGTCAAAGGAAGCCAACAACCAAATCTCCTCGGATGGAACTAAAGAAAATGCGGGCCTTCTGTGCTATCCTATGTACATCGGATTGGTGTTAACCCGGCGCTAGATTCAACGTTGATAAATCAAAGAGAATTGTTTTACGATTATTCGAATTCATACTACCGCTGCCCACCTGTGAAATTCCAATTTAACTCAGAATTCCGGCCTCGGTTTTTCAAAGCTCGGTCAGTCCCCTATGCAGTCACACGAAAGGTTGAAGAGGGATTGGATCGCTTACAGAAAGCGGACATCATCGAACCCGTGCAGTATTCGGACTTGGCGGCCCCAATAGTCCTTGTTCTTAAATGTGGTGTTACCGTACGTATCTGTGGGGACTACAAACTGACGATCAACTCAGCAACTAAACTAAATCCTTATCCTCTCCCACGCAGCGAGGACCTGTATGCATCTCTCTCGGGTGGCCAAACATTCACAACTTTGAACCAGAAGCATGCTTACAACCAAGTCGTCCTGGATATCGAATCCTGAGACGCCACAACCATCAATACGCACCGATGTTTATTTTGATACAAACGACTCCAATTTGGAGTAAGTTCTGCTCCAGGTTTATTTAAATGTTTGATTGATTGCCTCGTGAAGGACATACCTAACGTTTGCGCATATCTTGATGCTATAATAGTTACGGGCCCGTCTGAACATAGTCACTTAGAGACTCGAAACCTAGTGCTAGCACGTTGAGAAGACGCAAGTTTCAAACTCAGAAAAGATAAGTGCACTTTCATCACAGAATCGGTGGAGTATCTTGGCTTTAAGGTGTATAAAACTGGTCTCCCCCCCACTCGAACATAAGCTCAAAGCCTTAAAGACGGCTCCTCACCCCAAGAATATTAGTCATTTGCGTTCATTCCGTCGGCTGGTTATCCACTTAAGTCGATTTATGAATCAATCGGCTATAATTCTGAAGCCCCTTTATCGATTACTCAAAAATAATCGTTGCTGGAACTGGTCGAAAGTCGAACAAAATGCTTTTGAACGATCAAAGGCGGCCCTTACCTCCTCTTCTCCCCCTGATTCATTACGACCCCAAAAAGCCTATCATAATCAAATGCGATGCATCCCCCGTACGGCCTGGGTTCAGTTCTCATGCACCGAATGCCTTCTGTGGCCGAGATGCTGAGTGCCTTTACATCAAGAACCATGTCCCAGGTGGAAACCAACTATTCGCAGATACATAAAGCGGCCTTAGTACGAATTTATGGCCTACAACGCTTCCACTTATATCTTTTTGGCCGACCCTTCAAAATTCACACTGACCACAAAACTCTCTTAGGTTTGCTCGATGAAAAAACGAGAGATACAACAAATTTCCTCGCCGAGAATGCAACGATGGGCACCCACTCTTTCCGCTTACACATATGCAATAAAGTATGTTACGGGTAGTGCAAACGTAGTGGCTGACGCCTTGATTAGGCTTTCCATTGTCGACGATGGCGTTAACGGGACACCTGCTTTTGAGACCGTGACTCTTTTACAGAACTTGGTTAACGCACCCGTAACCTGTCTGTGAAGAAGACAGTGGACATCCAAATATCCTCTCTTAAGTCGGCTAGAAAGATCTTTGCAATCGGGCTGGCCGTCTTCTGCCTCCCCTGAATTTCAGCCATTCTATAGCCGTCAGAACGAATTTGGTCTACGAGACGGATGCGTTATATGGGGCAGTCGAGCAGTGATGCCACCACAAAGACCTGCATAATGCCTATCCCGGTACAGTGAGAATAAAAGCCCTCGCCCGCAGTTATGTTTGCTGGCCCAAAATTGACAAAAACATTGAAAACCTGGTAAAAGCATGCCACGTGTGTCAACTCAAAGAGACGACCATACTAAAGGTGCCTCTGAAGCCTTGGGCGTGGCCCGACTCGCCCTGGAAGAGGGTACACACCGACTCTTTTTGAAGCTATTTCGACCGAAAACTCTTATTCTTCAGTTACCACAATCAATAAACTACGATCAGTTTTTTTTCGACTTTCGGGATACCTGAAATGGTCGTTTCAGACAATGGCCTGTCCTTTACTAGTGCAGAATTTGAAGAATTTATGAACAACAATAGAATTAGGCATTTAACCATTGTGCCGTACCATGCGGCTTCAAATGGCTTTGTAGAGTGCACGGTTCAGACGATAAAAGACGGGGTAGCTTAACAGACTCAAACCGACTTATGCACGAAGATGTCACGCTTTTTGTTCAGCTATCGCATAACTCCAAACGGCTCAACTGGTTCTTCGCCTGCAGACTTAATGTTTAAGCGGCAGTGGCTCAATCTGCTTAATCCTCCAATGCAGGATAAAATCACTGAGCAACAGACGAAATGAAAGCGCAATATAATGCGCACATGCGACCTCGAGTCCTCTTGTCTAACGAAAGTGTCTCCACGAGAATGGAACACGAAGCGAACTGATATCCAGCGACAGTTCAAAGAATTGAGTGACAGATCGTAGAACGGACCGCTACGCACAGTATGGGTACTACACTACAGGGATGCGATAGGGAGTCAAGACAAGACAAGTTGATAAAAATCTTTAGGTAAGACATTTCAGTAAACTGGGCATCCATGGGTTGATGGCGCCCGGAGAAACTAGGTGGCTACGGAGAAATGATGGCATTCGTGAGATTTTGATCCGCTAACGTAATATCATAGCAATCATAGCAGCTATTTTCTGGTTATCTTTGTTGAACATAGCCCGGCACAATCAAATTCAGCCCAAGCTGGAGGTTTGTTGTATATTTGCGTATATGGGAATAAAGCGTGCTCGACCGAATGTTTTTTTCGGTAATGCTCCGCATCCCAGATTAATATACTCTGCCGAAAGGCAATTCAAGTACCTGTCTCGGAGTTTAGTTTATTTAAATCTGATTTCACCGTTTCGTTTAATTCTGGGTGAATGACAAACGTACATTCGTTAGACCATCGGATTTGGAATGCAGCGAAGTCAGCGAAGATAACCCACTTAAATTTCGAATTTCCCTGGTACTTTTTGGGCATATCCACCCTCGGAGCTCGCGTTAGTATTTCGATTGAGACCAGAATCAGAATATTTTGCATTTCTGCAAAATGCATTGAAGAGTAAATTTTGTGGATGCCTCCACCCATCCATGCCATAATTTACCACTTCAAGTTGTTATATGGTCTCGTTCTGGGTTTGGCAATCTGCAGGACCGCTTCAAAGTACTCTTAATCGTTAAATTCTTCGAGCACACCAACTCTCCTTGGTCACGATTAGCAAAATCTTCCACGATAGACGCATTGTCCTCTCTGCACTGTTATGAAAATAGGATGTTTTAGCGATGTGGGTAACAAAAAATATTTCTATTGGTTTATGTTGCTATAACGCTACAGGCTAATCATGACCTTCACCAGCAGTAAAATCAAAGCTAGCAAACTGTAAATCCCGGAGATGTTATACACATTTCAGTTTCGCCTTTCACTTATTCTTCGGTAGTTACCATCAGAAGAAAACCTAGGATATATTCCCTTATCGCGTATAACCACTTAGAAGTTAGGTAACGAGGCTTATATGCAAACCGATACCTGAAACCATCCGGTATAAAAAAATAACCAATTTCTATAAGATCTCGTAGTAGTGAAAGTTTATATTAACAAGACAGCTTCGGTAAAAATTATGTGGAAACTGAATAAGTGACCGTCTCCCCGAAAACAACTTTTCCCAGCTTTAAATCCTTGCGACAGTTCCTTACGCACATCCTACTTACCTCTCGTGTCTACTTCAAACTGGGCACCGGATTGGCCAAAAACTAACTTAAAGAAAACTTGTGGCGGTCTGCTTGGCGTGGCTACAACGAACCACCTGCGATAGGTGTAACTAAGCTTCCGGCTTGGCGACACCGTGACACACCGATCGATATTTCTCGCGTCAGCGCTTAGTCGCAACCGGACATGGTCCGCGCACACCACGCCACCTGCTGACGGACAGGATAGGATAGGATCGCAGACTGGCTCTTAAGCTTGATTAACGACCGCTACCACTTCCTTCACCCAACCATGACTGGGATGTCATTCATGTTAGTGGGGGTGGCAGTGGCGGTAAGAATGGCAGGAGCGGAGGGGGTGCATGATGTATCGGTGTTTTCGGCATTGCGGTGCATTTCGCTGTCATGGATGCGCATGTAACCGAATAGGTCAAAGCGATGAGTGAATACGCGATTACAGTGAGGGCAGTGGATGCGACGATCTCTGCTGTGTGTTGGAGCTCCAGGCACTGGTTCACCAGTCTCTGTACGATGGATTCACAATTGACCGACCAGGCCGATGCGTGAGTTGAAGGTGCGGTCGCATTGAAGACAGTTTAGGAGAGATTCCCCATCGCTGATGGTGGTGGTGGTAGTGAAGGCGAAGGCGGTGGTAGTTGCGGTGGTGGGGTTTACAGGCGACGAGTAGAGGGATGTGGTCTCTATGATGGTGGGAGTAATGTAATTGATGCCAGGAGTGAGGGTGGTGGAGTCTGAAGGAGGGTTAGCAGAATTTGACGTCGAAATTAAAATTGTCGGATTGATGGTGTATCGCGTCCGAAGATGTCCAACCAGGCCGATTCGCGCGCGGAAGATGCGTTGACAGCGCGGGCATGTTGGCAGCTGCCAGCGCCGCGACTGGGGGTGCCTCCACGTGGACTTTTCCCGCGTCGGAAGGCGGAAGAAGGTGTTGGTCAGCAGGAGACGGCGTTCCGCACACGTTTGCAGAAGAAGGGCAGTTAATTTGAAGTAGATGGCCACACACAGTGACAGTTATTGGCAAGAAGGACTCAGCAATGCCAATTTTTTTCCGGCACGCTATACACCTTCACTGTTTTGCACACATACGTCACGTTCAAAGATGACCTAGTGAAATAGGGTCGAAAATTTACATAACGAAACTTTTTATCGTTTCCCAAAGGATTTCTATTTTTCAAATTATACTTATTGGGATGCCTACTTTCCAATTAAATGACCCAGTGGCTCAATGGTTAGAGCGTTGGACTTGTAACCAACAGGTCGCGGGTTCGAGCCTCTTGTGGGGAAACACATGGGGTTGGGGATGGCTAGCTGACGATGACTAATAAGCCAGAAATGACCACTCCAGTCTCCTTTGTTTTCGTCGGTATCGTCCACATATTTCACCTTTGATGTTAAGGTCTACGAACAGATTTAAGGGACTCCGATGGGTTCGTCACTGTCTGGCTTCATTGCTGAGGTGGTTCTTCAAAATTAAGAGGCATTTGTGTTCACGAAACATAAACCAATAATTTGGGCACGTGATGTGGACGACAGCTTCGTCGTCCTTAAGTGCGAAATGGTCATCGAATTTCACGCGTTCCTGAACTCCGCCTTTTCGGACAGTCAGTTCACAATGGAGGCTGAGATCAACAGCAAATGGCGTTCCTTGACTTCCTGGTCCACCGTAAGACCCACGGGAACCTAAAGACGAGGGTAAATCGAAAGGCAGCCAACACACGTTAGGCCCTCAGTTACCAAAGTAACCATCCATTGTGCCTCAAACGCAGCTGCGTCCGGGCGCTTTGAAAAAGGGCGAACAACTCATTGCAGCGATGCAGGCGACAAAGCAGCCGAACTCCATTAACTTCGACGAATGTTATCTCCAACGGTTACCCTCGCAGCTTCATAGAACGCAACAGACACTAGAGGCAAGCTATAAGATAAACGATAGAACAACCGAAAGTTGGGCCATCAATGCCGTATATTAAGAACGCATCTAAAGCTGTCGCTCATCTCTTCCAACCACAAGAGTTCGGCGTCATTCACAGACTTGAAGCAACAATAAGACGTCTGGTCATGAGACCCAAGGCCTCTGTGTCACACGGCAAATGGTGAACGTCGTCTATCGTGTTCAGTGCCGGTTCAGCGATGCAAACTATGTCAAAGAGACCAGTAAGCGACTGCAGAACCACAGAAGTTAGCACGCAAGGGTCGTTAGAAGGATAGATCAGCTCTCATTGATGCCGGAACATTGTGCGGCTCTAACCACGTCTTTGCTTTCCAGGACGCCGAAAGTCTAGGCCGAGGTATCGACCAAACAACCATAGAAGCGATCGAAGCCGGGCACACCATGCCAACTTCCACCAACCGCTGTACGATTCTCCCAGCGGCCTACCTGGGCTTACGAGTACGGATCATTCAACGGAATCGTAGGCAGGAAGTCAGACTGGTCGCGGTCACAAGCAAACGCATACCGAGCCAGAACACAGGCCTGAGTGAACCTATGTCAGACAACAATGCAGTCGTCGGGGAAACTGCGGCGAACGCACACCAGCAAGACTTCCGATCAGGCTTGAACACATACGCGGGTGAACACAGCTTGCGCATCAGCACCGATGGTGGGTGTTTCCAGTCGGAGAGGAAAGGAGACAGCAGTAATGACTCAGCAACCACCGATGAGACGCGTACAGACAAATGCAAACGGGGATTGATAAATAGATATACGGGTCTGGGAAAGAAAACGGGGAAATGCAGACGAGCTCAATGACCCTTGCCATCCCGACACAGCCCCCAGACGAGGCGATGGAGAAAACACTATGACCAGCAGGACAGCTGTTAACTTTCTCTTTCTCCTCCTCACAGTGCATCCTGCACGAATAGCCGTAGGGCCAGCAGAATTCCAGCATGTTGAACATCCTTAAATAGTGTAGGCTGCCACACAGAACCTCCAAAGATAAAATCTTGTTTGATTTTGGAGCGCCAGGACATTAAACCTATCGTTCCCATGATCGTCTCTTCTTCAGATATATGTGTATATAAGATGATATAATGAAAGCAGAAACCTTAACACATAATATACTTTTGCTAGTAAATTTTAAAGGTGTTTATACAAGCCCATCATCAGACGAAAGGTATAGTGAACGTTGGACGGCAGGACAAACACATTGTGGTCCATGAAATCGCCTCTTCTCCTTTGTCTTCAATGGGGGATGATGAACGGGATATACACGCACACACATCTTTAGAACTTTTATTTTCGTACTTGTTTGGAACCGCAATAATTTTGGTTGTGGAGGAAAAAATGTGCACTTCTTTGCAAATTTTGATGTCCACCTCTTGACTCCATAGAACTTTGGCTCGGTGCAAGTGATTGTTTCCAATTGAAGAATACATGGTTACTCGTGGGAGTATAGTAGCGGGTCTATCTCATGTTAAACTGAGACGTGCCTTCAACGAAGAAGGATTACCTAGGCGAGATTTCAATGCGGACTACTCTACTGCAGACCACCTACTGAATAGCTGCCTTCTGGGAACCTGCAAGATGAACACCCAGAAAAGCATCTACTTACGTCGTATGAATTTGCCACTCATTATCGATGCCCCTTAAAATTCAAAATATTTTTATTTTTTGGTGGTGCTTGGTGGAAACTTACGTAAGCTTTACAATTTGTGCTTGAAGAAGGGGTTTATTTCAGATCAAATGAAATTCAAAATTATGACATTTAAGACGGTAAAATGCCCAGTCATACAAACTCGTATCTGTTTTTATTAAGGCCGCTTATGAATTATGCAACTTAGTGTATATTAATTTCATAATTTTAAGAACCCTATATGATATCTTCTTCACGTATATAATGATATTATTGTTGAAGTGAAACGTATACAGCATCTAGTTTTAAAACCCCAAGCAAACGGGTAACGGCAGATCGGGTACAATATTTATTCATGAAACCTAAAGATATCATTCACTCAAGCATAAATTGCAAAGGAGATATAATATCCTTCCAAATGCTACTAGGTAAAATATTTTAATTTATGGTTCCCATAAAATATATTTGAAACTACAAGGTTGTCTAGAATAAATGTGAAAAATTCGTTCTTATTAAGGATGCATTTCTCCCGAGGGTAGTCTTTGCAGATGGTCCGAAATAAGCTAATGCACAATCCAGCTTCCTCTCCTGGGATTATACGGCACGATAATCAGAAATCCTTTCTAACTGAAAACATATTTCAGAATTTCGCTTAACGTTTTATGAGGTAGAACAGCTAATGTGGATGAGAGATGCAAGTAGGCCCAAAGCTCACTGTCATTGAATCCCGGGTGTTGCTCTTGTCTTCTTCTGTGCAAGGAGAGTTTTTTACGGAATTTCGGTGTTTAAATGTATGATAATTATCTCAGCTGCTACCACATCACCTTCATAACGGTAATGGAAGTGTGGCCGTCGCGCTGAACCCGAATTCCTGGCATACTCACAAAGACATAGTCTGACCGTTGCGAAAGACGATCTCCTACAAAGTCCCACTAGGTGAAAACAGCAGTTAAAAGACCGCAACTTTGTTTATAAGGGAGCCTACCTGTTGCCTTTTTAATCGCAGGCAATTAATCGTTATCTTGGAGTCAATATCTCGAATCATGTGCTCTGAACAATAGAAGAACGCCCTCAGCCGCAGCACACAAATAAATATTTTAGTACGCAGCCAGCATATTTGCACGCATCTAAATCATCCTTTCGGGTCACACCCATTTCGCTCATGTGGCAAGACGCAGGCACACGCCTGGTGGATGGCTCGCATTTGGTAAAGCTAAAGGACCCTTGTACGTGTTCCACGCACGACACACAATAAGGGCAAACGCTGGCGTCATAAATGTGCATCTGGAGTTTCGCCTGCGGCATAATTCCCTGGAATGTATGCCGGTCCTTCAAATGACTGGTGCATCTGTCGCAAAAGGCAGTTTTAGGAAGGATTCTATCTTGCTTGTCAAGCCTCGCTTACGGGGCCTTTTTCTGATTGTCCAGTCTCACCACAACAGATGCAGTGCTAAGCACACTGCAACCAAGGGTTTTTTGAAAATTCTGGTTGTAACTTTCTGCATCTGTGCGTGGTCAGGATCTTTTATTTGCCCCCGCGGAAGACAGGCGGCCTTGTGCCGATTTCCAGGAACAGAAAATACTTCCCTATCCTAATCTTAACCCAAGTTTTAGTCCTAAGCCTAATTGCCCTGCAATGGAGCGCAAAACAACTTATGTACATTACGAGTGGTTCCTGTTTGCGTCTCCTGCGGGGGGACCATATACGTTATGCCTAATCTGTGCGCTTCTGTCACAGAAGTGTCAGTCAGATGGCAGTCTGATATGACTAAGCCTGACAGCTGACTTGTGAAAAACATTTTTTTCTCCTTAATGAAAATGCTGTACATTTGACCAACTTTATTGGAAATATACACGATAGTTCGACCGTCGTAGTCCGACGAACTCCACCGTATGCTCCATGGGAAAGTGGAGCAGGGACGGTGACTTGCGCATGATTTAGTTTAAAGTGATAGTAGACTTGCGCTGCATCTACCACACTCTCTCTTCTTCCCCTACCTGAGCCCGGTGTCAAGACAGAGTCAAGAAGACCGTAGGCGGGAGAGGACGCAGGTGGCTGGCGCGGCTGGGTCCCCTAAGTCCTAGCCGCCCCTAGGCATGCCACCACACCTCCATGTTCAGCATTTGTTATGGGAGCGCAACCCGAATAACGCCTGCCGTGCCCTGATGTGGCCCCCGTGTTGGTCCAACGCATCTACCACATGGCCCGTTCAGGGGGCACTATTGGAAATATAACGGACCAAAGACCATGACATAGAATATATTTTTTTTCTAAAGTGCAACGCTGTCCCAAATAAATAAAAGTAGAAGCCGTCTAATGTCACATGGATAACTCTCTTCGGTGTTCATTCGTGATATTTGCTTACTTATTATAAAGGACATAAATAATGCCAGAACTTTTGGGCGAGTTGTATTCGACAAGATCCATTCAGATTTCGTCATCTCCAAATTTCACATAGGTCCCTTGTTTGCCCATTGTCTCGGCAGGCAGCTCGCCATAAGCACGCATCAGATTTTTGAAAGTCTCTGGGCGCTTGCTTTCATCCACTGCAAGGGCTATGTGTCTGCGATTATTAAAAAGGTCGATCATTGCTTGACGATTCTCGGCTACAAGTGTTTGAAAGGGTTAGAATTAGGTCATTTTGACTCAAGAGATAAAATACTTGTGGTATTCTAAAGTCTAACACGTTCTCCGAACTTTTTCAATTCATTTAATACTATAAAACTCTCTTAGAGGAGAACATTAGGAAGAATAAGGGTTCTCGCGAGGAGGCGTTAACTGCTCTGCAGATACCTTCGAAAATGGTATAGAAGTGGTGATAATTAGGCTGGTTGCATTCTGAGAGGGAATACGGTCATTCTGACATGCCTGTGCATTTGAGCGGCAGGCAGGCAGGTTCGGTTAGCAGCACTTGCAATTGAATTGTTCATCTCGGTCAGCAACCAATAAAGCACCAACTGGACTATCCTCGAACTCGCTTCCACGAACCTATTTAAAGTAGCTGTCACCTCGGTATAGCTCTCTCTCTGTCTTTTATATCGGTATGAAACGGAAATAGGAAATACCTGTGACTGCGTTAAATTTTAAGCAGATTAGGGCTGAGTTCAGCCTAGATTTGAAATTTGGAGTAATGCTAGGGACAGAACAAGGAAATAGTTATCCATCCTGTTATTTGGCACAAGGCCAACTGCATTACTGGAGTGGTTTCTGGTTCCTTATCTCTGCATACCTTATTTCTCCATTAAAAGTGAGTGCATCACGAAGTGTATCAAAGCTACTTTGTCGAACCTCTATTGCACGCCTGGCCACGGATGAGGTAACGCGAGAGTGTGTGTCTTACGTTACGAAGAAACCTACCATGAATCTCCTCAAACGATTTATTGAAGCCACCGTACTCTTTCGGCATCAGTTTTTGCAGTCCTGGAAAAGCATCAAATGCTGGCTGAAGGTTGTCTTGAATCATCATTATCTAAGAAGAAATGAGATTTAATAGAATGCATCACAGTAATAGATGGTCAGTTGCCCCAAAAAAATGCAAGACACGGGAATGGGAATCACCGCACGACCGGAGTCGTGCGAATTTCCGGTGAGAGGAGGGCTCCTGAAGTTTATGACTATGCTTACGGTTTGAAGTAAGTATGGGTATAGGAAAAAGCCTTAGATTTGGGTTAATGTTAGAGTTATGAATCGATAACATAAACCTTTCTGGAAGTTTGCACAAAATCTTCTCTATTTCCGGGAGAGACCCTCCTACTCACTTGTCTGCCTCCCAGAAAAAGTGACATATGTCGTTCTACACATTGTCCCGGTTAGTTCGCGTCAGAAAGTTCTACGTCTTAGCCTTTCGCATGAACAAGCCTCCTTTCCATATGGTAGGCCCGTAGAGGCTCATGCAATATCGTTCAGTCCATTTTATTCAAAAAATGCTTTTCAGTCTGCAGATTACGGGTAGCCCGACTGAAGTAGATCCAACCAGCACCGTTGAGACAAACCTCACTTAACTACGATAGAATCCTCCACTGCAGTGTATGCTGCCGTAGTCTCTAAAGATCACGCCACATGCGTGTGACAAGCGAGAAGTCAAGGTCACGGACGCGCTTTTAGACGTCTGCTGTGCTGACCTGTCACCCTACGGCCTCTGAAGTTTCCCTCATGCCATAGACCCCAGCGTGTTTCCTAAGCATCTCCACTTATGCCGTCTCCCATGCTCAGTACATGTAGTCTTCTGTTGTTTTATACGTAAACTTTAGGTGTACTTTAGCGTGCAAATGAAGATTTGCAGGTTACTGTAAGTACCCTGGCAATAGAGTCACAGTCTCCCAGTCACGTATGCGAAGGCCAATCGAGGACCGAACATTGCTAAGTAGTTCTGGCCCCTCAAAACTATTTCTGCTCCTCGAAAATATCGTAATTTTTCGAACTGCTGATTTTATTTCCAAAGTGTCGATCACACATTCACGCTGAAAGTGCTCTGATAAGTGCCACTATACGCGAAAAGAGACTCGAGGTAGCAGTATTCCACTCAAAACATTATTTGGGCGGAATGAATATCAAGGTGTAAATGAGTACCAATATGTCCTACAAACCATAATTCTGACGTCTAACTGATGGTCCGAGGAATTTGATCAGGACCTCGGAGGTCACAAACAAGGTTTACTAACTATAAATTTAAAGGTAGGAATTCGAAACCGTGTGTCCAACATAAAGGCTAGTTATAAAATTTATTATGAAACAAAAAAAACTCGACAACATTAACTTTTGTTTTCAACTCGTAAGCAACTTTTCAAATCGTTATAGCTGAAAGAAAAAATTGCAAGTAGTATCTTCTGAATTAAAATACACGATAGCTTAAAATTACCAAAAAGTAAATGGTTAGTATATATTACCATGACTGAACTTGTATTTAGAGTTTCATTACCGAAACGACACCATTCATGCTAGTACATAAACGGATTCTTGGAGGAAACTAATTGGAGGAGCCCGACAGTAATACCATTCCTATTGATAGTGAAATCGACTACTTGTATTCCTTTAAAATTCTGAAAAGGTTACGGAGCACCGCCAAATTGAAAATAAAACCAATTGCCAAACGTAACTATACAATTTTCAACTTTATTCGATAACCATGCAGTTAGTATGTTAAACTTTACAGGAAGTCACGAAATAAACAGTTCTAATAAAAAATAAAACCAGTTGCCAAACGTAATTATACAATTTTCAACTTTAGTCGATAACCATGCAGTTAGTATGTTAAGCTTTACATGTGAGCTACCAGTTCCTAAAACTGCCAATATCCTCTGGAGCAACCTAAAGTTCAGATTATTGTTACCAGACAATGCGCTCACCGTTTGAGGTTGTTAAAAGGTAGTCAGATTTCTTTGCTGGCAGAGGATACCTCAGTTAAGATTTTGACGTAACCTACGAAACGCATGTGAAAAGCGCACGGAATCGTACCGAGGAGTGGAACACCCCTTGCATCTGCATCGTGCGGTCACAGAGGTATCTTATTTGAGACTGCAGCGTAGCTATTGCCTGCTTAAATCGAATTTCCTATATTCTACGGCCCACTTCGTGTGGGTGAAAAGTTATAATACTGAACTGCACAGTATGCAACTCAGCTACCTTCGTCATCAATTTTGTATATTTGACATTGGAAGCATTAAGTGACGCAGCAACTCATTTCCGCCGGAGCAGCCTTCTTGAAAATTAAAAATTTCGCATAAGCGATTTTTTTTCGCGGTGGTTGGTGGAACATACCCTGCTTCGTATTTTCTCCTTCAGGTAGGGTTCGATCAGTTTGTAAGTGGCATCAAAGAACGACGGCATGTTGAAGAACACCATCCTGTTTACTCGGACTGGAAACGCCTCCTTGAGTCAAAAATAAAAGAAAATAAAAATAAGCATTTTTGCCCAAGCAAGTATTCCCTAGTAGTTCAGATGATTTTCCCTCAAAGCTTACTCATTATAACATGCTGAATGTCCTGCTAGTTTGTGCATGAGGTATTGAAGATAGAATCAAACTTTTTCGTTGTACTCGGTATAACTCCAATCTTTTGGTTGCTAAAATTGAACGCTAGGTACTCCTCATTCCGAAATTACGACACATTACACAAGGACCGGTAAGTAAGGCAAAAGGCTTTCTGAAAAGGAAAGTCTTCATAATTTTCTGTCCAACATCCACACATTTAAACTCCCGATGAGGCAACTGTGACCCGTTTTGGGTTGAATACAGCATCCAGGTGGGATTTGATCTCAAAACCATTTAAAAATATATGTTTTTAAGTAAAAGTGTCCTCCTATTACTGATATTATATCTGCTTCATGTTAATACACATTTTCGACTAGCTTAGGCGCCGAACTTCCCAAGCAAGAACGTTTTACTTTACCTCGAATAGAAAAAAATATCTAAATGAAGTTACCGCATCATTTGGCAGCAGACTGATTTGCAAGATATTTTACTCAGTCAACAATGCTCGCTTTTGATCTCAAATATTTTCAACTATCTGTGTAATTCTCCCTATGGAGAAACTTTAAGCTTATACTGTGTGTATTTGATCGTCTTAAGATGTTCAATTTAAGTAATCAAGGCTTCCTGAAAGTCGTGAGCGGAGTAAGATTGGCTGATGTTGGCTAATGAGCCAGAAATGGTCATTCCAGTCTCTCCTGTCATTGTCAGCAAAACTCATATGTCCCTAATACGAGCCGCTGTGCAACTGCTGGCGGTACTCTAGCGTGAGCCACAATGCTGAACGCGAAAAGTGATTCCCTTCAGTGATTTGTATTTTCACTTCGGCCTTCTAACTGAATTACTTTATACTTTCTCTAAAGTAATTTTATGAGACTGCATATTAACAGAACAGAGCTCTCTGACGCTCGCAACAATGATAAAATGGGCATAATATTGCATGAACGGAAAGCAGTTCTAACAAACCTGTACGTGCCTCAGCCCTCTATTAAAGGAAAACAAATCAAAACGAACTTCACCTCCAGGGAAGTAAAAATGCAAAAGGACCTACTTTCCAAGGTCAATTCTACTTATCTGCATTCCATTCATGAAATATAATTGAAATTTTATAAGCACCGAATGTAAGTCGGGAAGTATACGACAGTTCCAACACCGCGAGCAATGTTGAAAACCCTGTACCCGGTAGAATTATGGGCTCATGAACGCTGACTTCGTGTAAGTAAGCTTGTAATATAAGAAGACTTGCGCTGCACCTACCGCGCTCTTCCCTCTGGGGGCAATCTGAAGACAGAATCGGGAAAACTGAAGGCATGCTCGGGTACAGTGGTTGGCAAATCTAAACAGTAAGTCTACGTGTGCCACACACACACACAAATGACATTTTGACAGTCGATTTTGACGATCTCCACCGTATGCTCCAAAGCAAGGTGGTTCAGAGACGGTGACTTGCGCTAGATTATACTAAGAGTAGACTTGTACTGCATTTACCTCACCTCGTCTTACACTCCCCCATCTGTACCCGGTGTCAAGAGAGAGTCAAGGAGTGACACGCACTCGCTTGGTACGAACCCAAAGGACGCGAATTCGACACAAATAACAAATAATACGCATATATTTTGCCAAGGGTACAACAGGCAAGACGCAGACAGCCGTTTCATGGTTTTTACCGGTCACCAGTAAGCCATATGCCTTGTGCAGTGAGTTCTACATAGAAGTCAAGCAATCGCGTAATTGGCGTGGTTAGGATCTCACTTGATCCCATTCTGTCCGCCCGTCAGCTTGCCCACTTAGCACCATACCTGTGTATTAAATTTGGCATGTGTCCTATGACACACCGTTGGTTTATCGCCAGTAGCAAACTGGCGGGGGGACAGAATGGGATCGAGTGAGATCTTAACAACACATTGAGGGTCACTCGCTAACTTGACATCTACAAAGGACAAATGAACGGCTCGGGTCCCAGCTAAGTGAGAGCGTCATGAAGGTCACCATGAAAAAGAGCCATTGCAGCCTGACTCTCCGTTTTTAGAGGAGAAGCGAGTTATCCCCTCAGTTGACAGTCTTCCAAGCTATGATGCACCAGGATAGGTTCAAGCGTGTCAGATTTTTCCTAGTGAGGAAAATGGGCTGATTGTCATGGAGGCGCTCCTCAGAGTTGACATCGCTCTCTCACTCCCTCTCCCATGCATCAGTCCACTGTCCAAACCAGTGCTTGTTCTGACGCAGTGACTGGCTGCAAGTGGCTGCTGTGGGGAAATCCACGCGTCTCCCCAGACACATCTTATCTGTGAAATTTGTCATGGGTGCTCAATCTGAATAACGGGCGTCGGGGCCTCATCTTACTCCCACCTTAAACCGGCACATCTGAAATGTCCCTTTTAGGGAGATGACAAGTCCAAACTACTGCAAGTTGTGTTAAGGTGTAACTGTATGGTGGCATTAAAGTACGGGATACCTCTAAACAAGTTAGTGCAGATAAAAGTCTGGTAAAATGGTTGTCTTTCCAGACCATCGATTGAGACGACAGTAACACAACTGTAGTTGAAATCGAATACGCAATCCGCATTTACCACCGGAACTGGAAGTTAATTCCATGCTTTTAACAATGCAAAAAGTCTTCAGAGGCAACGAAGGGCTCCTTACAACAAAATTTTAATAGACTCACTTAGACGCATAGTAAATTTCCACTGGATGTGATTCATGGAACCTGAACTTCTAAGCTGCTCAACCTGGCTTTAAATTTATTTGTTCGTTGAAACGTAGTAATGCAACGAAAATCGAACAAATCAGTACTTAGAGTTAATGTGATGCATTGCAAAACTCTACTACAGAGCAGAAAATACGATAAATTTTGTTTAATTATGGGAATCCAAGAATCTTTTTAGCAATAAAAATCGGTATTTAATTGACCTGGTAATATTTTGCTTCCAACCTGGTATTTCTTGGTTTGAACATTGCCCGCGACTGTCTCATACTGAATCCTGTATAGTCAAAAACCATACCTACTCCTCCGATTTGAACTCGGGCATCGTAGAGTAAGTGATCATTAAACAGCTGCTCAAACTGTTTCAATTTTTCAGGTGATATGACGTCCACGTCAAAGTTGGCTAAATAAGGAAGGTAAAAGTGTACGCATGCATCACATTACCCATTTTAACCAGAAAAACAGAACTCTCCATTGTCTGCAAAAACCGAGGGGCGTCATTGTTCTGAATTAGAAAAAGAATAAAGGAGAGACGGGCTAGGAGGCACCCCAGAAACGATTTTAAATAAAACGAGAATATGAAGGTTTCATTACGCGAAGTTTTAAACTATAAAGACATATCTTTATAGTAACATCAGCAACAGTCTCAAATATGCGTTAAAATAAATAAGTCATTTGTTTGGTGAAATCCGCAAACGTATGAGATGTCAGCAGCTGAACACAAATTTGGGAAAATTTAAGTGTAGGCGCTGACCTGTGATTGAACAGTAGCGAGACGGGTGCACATCAGGGCGTGTAGACAAAAATTAGAGACTACCTCCACTTGAAATAAAGAGGTAAAAAGAACGAAAATGCATATCCGATGGGTAAAGAACACGCCTGGGATGCTGACTGCTACACCACTGCCAAAACATTTTTTTGACAAAAACATTTATCCTCCCGTTTTCTCAATCCTTACACCCCTCGACTATATATGTTAATCGACACCTCTGAGAGACATGTAGTTAAATGGATACAACCACATGCATAATCGTTTACTTTGCTGACGTCAGCCTAGTAGCGTTGTTCTGAAAGTGGTTCACCCTGGTTAAAAACAACCTAATAAAGTATTTTGCAAGAAGGCTAGTGCGTGGAAGACCAACTCCCATATTGTCTTTATGCTAAAACGTGAATTTTAATCCACCTTTGTTGCTTTTCTCTCACATTTGATAGTGATGCTTTACTTGGGCAAGCATAACTCCACTTCTCCAATCGAAGAACATACAAGAATGATTTATTCCAGTCATGAGTTCTTTGCATGAGGAAATAAATGGCTTCAGACTGGGCTGAGTAGATGCATATTCGTTTATTTTACTGACGTCACCCTAGAAGCATTGTCCAGAACGTGCTTCATAATGGTTAAAAACAACCGAATAAATGCTTTTGCACGAAGACTAGCGCGTTGAAGACGAACACTATATGCGTGATTTGCTGTCAAATTAGTGCAAGAAAGTTTATTGGTGCTCCCATTTTCTATACGATATGCTTGAATATTTAAGGGCCTTACAAATCAGCAGAAAAATGCATAATCATTAAGTAGTCATTTTTATCAAGTGCTGTTTTTACAGGATATCGATAAGACGTGAATTATGAAGCCAGCATCCTGGCGTGTATTAATTTTTTTGATATTATGCGCAAAAGGATAATGCTTAATCCCCTTCTTAGTCGAAAAGGCATTTCATCATGAGATCGGTCACTGACGGTAGCTGAAAATAAATGAGTTAATTGTGGGTGGAAAATTGTCGATGGATTTCAATTTCAGTTTACTTTCTATACAAACAAAACAGACAGCTGCCTTCTAACCGTCCTTATTCTACAATGAGAGAGGAATGGACATTTAAAGCGTGTGACAAAATACAAGTTAAAACAATGCAAAACCGATTATTTAAATCGAATAAAACTGACAGGGTGCTACACCCGTACATTAATTGATTCAGCAACAAATTAAAAAAATATTTAACTCGGAATACTGTTCAATAGTTATTAAATTTCATTAGATTTTGACGAATTTCAAGTCAATACCAGCACTGGAGCAGTGGTTGGCTATTATTTAAAAGAGATAACAACACAACTTTAATAACAATCTGGTAGTCAATCGGTTTTTAGCTGGTCATCAATCTAGCTATCAGTATAAATCGTCATTCCGATCCACCTACCGCCTGGAATATTTTAATTTTTTCAATTAATTCTACTATACGTGGAATTGAAATGAAATAGAAAAAAGCCCCTGGCATAAGGAAGGATTTTGTGAGCTAGCATGCTGGTAAAAAAGCACTTACACGACATGAATTTGTGAAGAAGAAGGTTGTTACTTCGCCAGAATCATGCCTTTATTCGTCTGATCTTTCGAACTCTTCCTGGAGTCCAGCGGAAGAGATAGAACAGCAACAAAAAACTAGCAACAGTTATAGCACCAGGGGCCAATCAAACACCAGTGGCGCCAGTTCGGAGGTGACTGCTCAGGGTCATGTATGCCGGCGCCTGATCGATAAATCGATTGACCTAGATCTCAATGGAGGCACAGGCTTCAATTTATTCTCAGCTTGTCTTGCATATGGCGTGGGCGATTATCTTCGGGGCTGCGAAGTTAAACTCGTGACTTGTTTCGTAGGTGTGGGCAGTCACTTGTGAGAAGCCATCACCCCGTCTCACAATTAGCTTATGCTTGTGCAGGCGCGATCCAAGCATACCTCCAGTCTATCCTGTTCAGTTACGGGAAGATTTTTGGCCCGGGATGCGATCCACCACCCCCGACTGCTCATTAGGATTTTATCTGTCCTTGATTCTCATTACCCTCGTGCGTACGGTAGCTTTGAACCGGTGTGCTCGGTTGCTTCTGACACGTCCTTGATGTATGACATCGCATGCCATACCGTAGGGGTTGGTTCTGGTTGGATCCTCAGGGGGCGAGCACGTAGGCATCGGCTTATGAACGCCTTCGGATAGCTTTTACGCATGAACTGGTCGTGGAGGTAACGGGCCTCCCGTGCTTTTTCCGCCGGGTTGTTGCAATGAGTCTGGTTGCGTTTGAACAGTGTTCTAACAAAGCTTCGTTTGTGAGCCACCGGATGGTTGCTGTGAAAATTGAGAAGCTGTGTGGTGTTCGTAAGCTTCCTGTAGACGGCCATTTCTATTTCGCCGTAGGGAAGTCGCCTAACGAGTGCACCAAAGATCGGGAGCTGCTGCTCTTTTTCTTCTTCCCTTGTGCATTTTTTATCTGGGAAGATCAAGTTAAGCTGATCATGGAAATGCTGCAGCATGTTTTTCTTGCCGATAAAAAGTCGGTCGTCTACGTAACGGTGTCAAAAGATAGGCTGCTGTTGGGTGAAGGCGATCTTTTCCAGCTCCTGTAGGACGAATTCTGCCATTAAACTGGGGATTGGGAAGCCCTGGTTTTCATCATATGAATCCTCACGTTTCCTGCGCAAGACATAATTTTATCCCTTCTAAGTAGTTTTGCGATCTTAAGCAAATACTATTTTAGTGGGCGACAAGTCAAACATTTTGTTTAGTGTTTTTAATGACCCTTGTTGCCTACTGCAATTAAACACTACTAATTTTTGCAGTCAATTTACTAATGCATACAGAACTGCACATAGAATGCCTGAAAGTAAATGCAAACACAAAAAAAAGTCAAACGAATTTTTTTAAATAAGTCGTTAGTTTCCTACTTCATGTCGAGCATCCGCAGATAGGAGTTTAAGTCAGAGTCATCCGGTTGAAACAGTGAAGGGTAGCCCTCTTTCTCAGAGGTTCGGAAAGTGCAGAAATTGTCGATCCTCTTTAAAGCTTTTGAGTGGCCGAATTTCGCATGTCGTAGAAAAGCCAAAAGGAAAGCGTCGTCTAGATCAGGCAAAATGCTCTTGGTTACCGTTCAGATTAAAATTACATATATTTGCAGACAAATGACCGCTATTCAGGGTGAACCATAACGGACGGATTAGCGTTAATATGAGCATTTTTCACCAGTTTGAGTTGCTTCACCCATACTTTATTGTTACCCATAGAGAATTATGGTCAACGTTGAAATGTTATTGAAGTTTTTGAGTGCAATGTAATATAAAAGAATATCCAGTAAGACGTCATGACAAAAAAATAGACGGAAAACTATGTTTGTGAAATAGGTAAATAGTAAAATATGGAAAAAAAATAAAATTTAGAATAACGATTTGTTGATATCCTCTTAACGTATTTCGATCGGTAGAAGTGTAACAAGATTTTACTTTCAGATGCGAGCAACCTTTTGTGAGCTATACAGAGCATTAATCGCCAATGTAAGAATCTTCAGTAAATTCTAAAATTTCAAACTCACCGCTAGGGCAAGTAAGATGTGGCATGGAGGAAAGCCATCGGCGAAGACTTGTTAGGTGAGCTGCAATCTGCTTTGGATCCTCATTCAACTCCTTTGCGGCACGTTTTACATAGAGGCTGCTCAGCTTTTCATATGGCTTCAGCGGCTGATATGCCATCGCTGTGGTTACAGTGCGGGTAAATTGGGTGACTGGCATGTATATACATGGAAAACCTGCAGAGGACCGCCGACCTGGCATGTTTTCTCAGCTGATAATTACAGGGCGCTCTGATTGGTTGCATTTTCAGGTTTAACCACCCCAACCACTGAGTCTAGAAGTCGCGGTATTGGTGCCAGGCGCACTGGCTCTAGGACCGTGTTTTGAAGAAACTTGCCGGAGTTTGTTTTAAAAAGAAACTTTTAAGAGTACTGAATATCAGGGAACTCGACTTTCCGTTTAACTTGCATTCAGGGTTTCTAAACCACATGCTGTATTCACTCCACGAAGGAAAAATCGTACATTTCTCTACGCTATGAAGAAGACGTCACATGGGACTCATAAAAGTTTGCAGTGGATTTAGACCAAATTGTATTCTTTATACACAACAGTAAGTGGAGAGATTGATCTCTTTATGAATGAAATTTCAATTTTTGAAAAATATCCTAATCAGAAACGTTTTTAACTCAAAAGAATACTCTTTCTTCCAGCATAAAATATGGAGAAGACGTAAGTTGCTACTACGTGAGTACACGAAATACTATGTTCGTGCTTGTTTTCTGAGAAATGTATGTAAATTTATAAGGGCATCGAAAATTGATGATAAAAATGCATAAACTTAAGTAGGCATTTTAACAGGGTTTGCTTGCAGTTGAATATAAGTTTATTTAAATTCACCGTCCTGAGGTAACTGAAATATCGTTGGATTACGCTACACGATAATAAATTTTACACCCAGTCCTTTCGAACGAAAGCACCTTTCACAATTTCAGTTGACATTTCATGAGATAGCGGTTGGAATTATTTTTGATCTTATGTACATTGGACGGTGTTCTGACATTGACAGATGCCCCACGCTGAGTACAACCAATCTAAAGGTCTTTTTACTTTAAATAATGCCTGAAGTATTCAGCTGTTGCTGCACAGTTTTGTGGATATGTAAGCCAGTTGGAAAGCTAATGGACGCAAAGTGCATACAAGCAAGATAAATAATATTGATAACACAAAAGCTATTCCCCTGAAGGCTAGAAACTGTGTGGGTACATGCTTTTGCCCAGGGAAATTATAAAATTTCGCAAATGACCTTCTGTTTGCCTAGCCCTCTTCCGAACTAGGCCGTTTTCTGGCGCAGATTTCAGTAGCTATGACAAAGTCAGAAAGTTATTATTGAGACCTGTTCTGTTAGTTCGATGGTCACAAGTAACGAGATCCACCACTGTCACACGAGTTAGGCACTACCATGATTCGTGCGGGAATATGCTTGCAGTCGAGAAGACTTTTTTGGCATCTACTTCACTTCCTCTTTCCATACTTTCTACGCAACAAAGGCACAACATTTCAACCATCGTCGTCCGGCGAGGTCCACCGTGTGCCCCACATCATGGTAGTGCGGGGACGGTGACATGCGCGGGATTTAGTTTAAACTAATAGTAGACTTGCGCTGCATCTATCACACTCTGTCCTCCTCCCCCACCTGAGCCCAGTGTCATGACAGAGTCAAGAAGATCGGAGGCGAAAGAACGCACAGGTGGCTTGTGCAGCAGGAGTCTCCCTTGGCCATGCCATCACGCATGAACCAGAGCTTACGGAGTGGGAGTAACAAGAGTGGCTGGTGCGGCGTGAGTCTGCAACTACTTGTGCCACTATGCCCCCCTCCCCACCTTAATGTTCGGCATTTGTTATGGAAGCTCAACCCGAATGACACCTGCCATGCCCTAATCTGGCTGCCGTATATGTATAGCTCATCCACAACGCGGTCCGTTTAGAGCGCACGTAACAGAGTTCAGCATGACCGCAGATGGTCGTGGGCACAGAAGTTTACAAGGCTTACCACGCATCCTATACGTAACTCACACGATTTGATCGCTAAATCCACATGAAAAAAAGCCCTTATGTGGAGTTCTCCAATTTTATGCACGTGGGAGTACTATAAAAACCATATTTAAAACGAGCTGTCACAGTCTGGCTTTCAGTTCCGTTACACGACAACCTTTCAGGTCAAAACTCTGAGAGTGTCTTGCAAGGTCCAAGGCGGGCTTGCTTATAAGTAGTGGATCCCATGGACGCTGCATCTAGATGTGCAGCGACCTCACTCTCTTCCTCTCACGTCCATTTCCCGGTAGTCTCTCCAAGTCCAGTACACTGGGCATGAAAGTGCGCGCAATTGCTGATGTAACCAGAAGTTGCTGTCTACTGCGTGCTTCACGGTTTTCCTGGAAGAGGAAGGTGCCATAACGGTCAGTCCGACTTTCATTTTAAGGAAAAACCGAGTTATCCTGTTGGTTGGAAACCTTCCGATGAAGGATGGAAAGTGCATCCTGATAGGTTCAAGCACATCAGATTCAGTATATTTGAGTGCACTGATTTGCCCTGAAAGTGGCTACCTCAATATCTACATTACCCTCTCATCCTCTCTAAGATACCAGAACAGACCTTAACAGACTTGTCGGCCAAAAAGAGGTTTGACAGGGACCACTGGCTAACGTACCTTGAAAGTTTCTATATAAGCTCTGCATACCACAGTTGGGCTCCCACTCACCATGACCGGAGCTCGTGAAGGTGCAGAAGTGAGGTGTGCGCACGATCTCATTGTCAGTCTTAACAACGCGAATAAACCACACCAAATTATTATCCCATCAGCAATGTGATGTTTTCCTGATCGCTGACGTGCATCCGTGTGTGATCTAGAAGGCTCATCTAGATGTGCTTGCGCGTTTTTATGTGGGGTTAAGGTGATACCAGTTAGGGTAAGCATCACACAGGTATTATTTGGTCACTTCATTTGTCTCGTATATGTGGTGAATGCTCCCGTGGCCACATGTAGTTGTAAATCAACTCTAACCTGTGGCTCCTCGAAGCTGGGGTATTCCCAGCGGCCACAACCCAGGAAACCGCCACGACCAGTGGGCTATACCAGGATAGGGTCTCCAGTGCTATGTGTGCCTCCAAACCTGGTATGTCTGACTCCCGAACTTCCCAACTCACCCCATCTCAAAAACTCCTACGGTGGGGGCGATTGCAACTCCGTAGGCGGCCCAGGCTAACTCGGGTCGTTCTCTCACTAAAACATAAACAGAAACCCATAGTGGAGTTCAGCAGCCGTCTGGGATATCCAATCAGCCCTATTTAGGGGCAGCACTGCTTGCCTCCTCGCGACGGAAGGGGCTTAAAAAGGTACCCTAAACAAATGCTGGGTCTCACGTCTTCTGCTGCCGGCCGTGGCTCGCAGATAACAAAATACGCGGTCATGAAACTCAAACAAACAACAATACTCACCGTCTCCATCCCCCGCGACATACCCTCCGGGCTGCTCTGGTTAGTCCACTCACACTAGCAGCCTGAAATGTTCATTCCATTTCAGACCATCCGAGGAGCAACTGGCCGGAACGGAGGATGGCGATAGTTGCTCGGGAACTGGCGCACTACAAGATGGGCATTGCTGCTCTCAGCGAGACCCGACTCTCTGAGCAGGGTCAGCTGGTGGAGGTGGGTGCCGGCTACACCTTTTTTTCTGGAGCGGCCGGCCAAAGGCAAAGCAACGCAACGCTGTTGTCACCTTTGCCATACGGAACGACATCATGGGACGTCTCCCCTGTCTGCCACAGCGTATCAATGATCGCCTGAGGAGCCTCCGCCTGCCTCTTCAGAGAGTCAACTTTGCCACCATCATCAGTGCCTACGCTCCTTTAATGACAAGCTCTGATGCGGTGAAGGACAAATTCTACGAGGACATGCACAACCTCTTTGGGACTGGACCGAAGGCAGATAAGTTAATTGTCCTTGGTGCCTTTAACGATCACAGCCTCCTTCTTCTGTGAATTTATGAGGAACACCGTCTCCTGCTGACAAACATATTCTTCCGCCTTCTGACGCGGGAGAAGGCCACGTGGATGTACCCTAGGTCGCGGCGCTGGTAGGTGCTGGACTATCTTCTCATCCGCAGGTGAGATCGACAGGACTTGCTGGTGACCAAGGCGATCCGCGATGCCAATGGTTGAACGGATCACCTCCTCGTCATCTTCCAGATGAGGCTCCGACTTCTACCCCGACGAAAGCCTCAAGGTAAGCGACCGCCAGATAAGTTAAATACTCTTTTATTAAATTTGCCTGCTCACTGTTTTGATTTCACCAACCAGATTATCCCGGACCTGGAGGACCTGCATGCTCCAGATGATAATGCTACCTTGGAGACTGATTTGACGACAATGACGCCGACATCAGCAACTTACTCGCGGAGAAGAATGGACTACAAAAGGCCTACATGGACCTTCGGACTGACGTCAAAAAAGCCGCCTTCTTCAGATGCCACCGCTTTGTACAGCAACGGTTGCGGAAGATGCAGGGCATCTGGGTGGTCTGAAAGGCTGAGGCAATCCAAGGGTATGTGAACCGCAACAAAATGAAAAACTTCTTCAAAGCCCTGCATCAAGGGGACCGCAGCGCTGCTCAGCTCTAACGGCACAACACTTCTGACAGAGTAATCGCAAATTCTGAAGCGCTGGGCCGAGCACTTCAAAAGTGTCCTTAATTGCTCATCAGCCATCTCTGATGCTGCCATTAACCGGCTCCTTCAAGTGGACAGGAACAATGCCCTGGATCTGCCTCCTTCCCTACCAGTAACTATCCAGGCCATGAAACAGATTTCCAGCGGTAAAGTATCGGGAACCGACACAATCCCACCGGAAGTTTACAAGCATGTCCGGCCCCAGCTGATGGTGGAATTCACAACTCTATTCCACGAAATTTAGCGCCAAGAACAAGTTCCCCAGTATTTCAAACACGCAATCATCGTCCATCTCTACAAGCGGAAGAGAAACCGGTAATTCTGCGACAACCACAGAGGCATCTCGTTACTAAATATCGCCGGGAAGATCTTCACCCGTATCTTTCTTAATTGTCTGAATGGTCACGTAGAGTAGGGTCTACTCCTGGAATGCAAAAGCGTCTTCCACCAACACCGCGGAACAACCGACATGATCTTTGCCGCCCGCCAGCTACAAGAGAAGTGCCAGGAGATGCGAACTCACCTATACACTACTATCGTGGATCTAACGAAAGCCTTTGACATGGTGAATTGCGATGGACTGTGGAAAGTCATGCAGAAATTCGGCTGTCCTGAGCGGTTCACGCACATGGTGCGTCAGCTTCATGACGGGATGACGGCGCGCGTCACTGACAACGGGATGGTATCCGAAGCATTCGCAGTGACCAACGGAGTGAAGCAGGGCTGCGTTTTGGCTCCCACCCTGTTTAGTCTCATGTTCTCGGCTATGTTGATGGACGCCTACCGTGATGAGCAGCCTGGTATCCGCGTCGCCTATAGAACTGACAGGCAACTTCTAAACAGTCGGCGTATGCAGGCTTCAACGCGCGTGTCTACGACTACAGTCCATGGCTGGCTCTTCGCGGACATGCAAAGGAGCATAGACCTCTTCGCCGAAGGCTGCGCAGAATTCGGATTAACAATCAGTGCCGCCAAAACGGTTGTCATGCACCAGCCGCCAGCCAGCGCGGAATACAATGCTACCCGAAGCAATTTCAACGGCGCTCAACTAAAAAGTGTCGAAGCCTTTACTTATCGAAAAAGCACGCTGTCACGCAACACGAGAATCGACGACGAGGTTGCATAACGGACCTCCAAAGCCAGCCAAGCCTTCGGCTGGCTGCAAGCCTCCGTGTGGAATCGCCACGGTATTAACCTGAACACCAAACTGAAGATGTACAAGACCGTCGTCTTGACGACACTCCTTTACGGAGAGGAGAGCTTGACCGTCTACTCGAACCAAGCCAGGAAGATGAATCACTTCCATCTCAGCTGCCTCCGCAGAATACTAAAGCCGAGATGGCTAGACAGGATCCTGGACAGGGAATTCCTGGAGCGGACCAGATTCCTCAGCATCCACGCCATTCTGAGGCAAGTGAAACTGTGATGGAGCGGCCACCTGGTAAGAATGGACGACTAGCGACTACTCAAAAGACTTTTCTATGGAGATGTCGTTATGGGTGCTCGCCAACAAGGGTCAAAAACGACGCTACATGGACACCTTGAAGAAATCGATGAAGCAACTGCAAATCAACACGGCTACCTGGGAAGACCTCGCCCAGGATAGACCGGCATGGAGAAGATCCGTGAAGACTGGTTCAGCAATCTATGAGGCCAACCGGATCGCCGCCGCCAAGGCCAAAAGAGCGGCATGAAAGTCACCAGCGCCCCGGATCAACATCGCCAATGCCCAAGCCCTGTCAACGTGCCCACGCTGTCAGCGCACATTCGGCGCGCGAATTGGCCTGGTCGGACATCTTTAAACTCAACACAACAACAATCCCACTGCATCAACTTCTGCCACAGCTGCCTTAGTCCCCACGACCACCCAAACCATTGATAACAACTTCATCGATGCCCCGCCGCACACGATCACCGACACCATCCTATTCCTCCACCCTCTGCGCCGATCACGGCGAGGAACACCACTTGCCCCATTCCCACCAGCTCAGTAGCCACCTCCGACTACCTGCCACCTGCCACCTGCTTCCTCCAACGCCACCACCGCCCCCGGTACCAGCGACGGGAACTCGGTACTAACCAGTCCTCATTGCCATCGCACATTTACCTCACACATCGGCCTGCTCTGTCACTTGCGAATCCATTGCACAGATACCGTCGGACTAGTGCCTGGAGCACCAACACACAGTGGAAACCGCCACCTCCAATGTCCTCACTTCCCATGCGCATTCACTCATCGCATGGGCCTGCTCGGTCACATGTGTATCCAAGAAAGCAGAATCCCCCGCAATGGCAACACATCTTGCGCAACCATAAAATTTTCCGATAGTCCTCCCACGAGTGCGACTACCAGTACCAGCAACAGAGCCCCCGCAGACTCAGCACCTCCCGACCTATCTTGTCCTCATTGTCACCGCACATGCACATCACGCATCGGCCTGGTCGGTAACTTGCAAATCCATCGCACAGAGACCGCCGAGCCAGCGCCAGGACCATCAACATACCCCCGCCGCACCCGACTCAAATTGTCGCGCTGCCCACGCACCTTCACACACAATATGAACCTAGTAGGTCCCGTGCGTCTCCATGAAAACCTGTGGTAGTATACCACCGGCTATACCACAACACTACATCTCTCCTCATCAGTCTCTGCACGTCACATGATAACATGCAACACTACGAAAGACATGCTCTCAGGCTGCATAGCTGATTAAGAGGCAAATAGGATCCTCGGCTACTTCCTCATCTGGCTCCCCTGCTGCATTTGTGATTTGACCTTGAGATATCACAGGGTGATTAGCGCTGTGGGTTGGAAGGTTTTCAACTGACAATTACACTCAGAGCTCGCAATCAATCAAATGTGTGTTGTGTGGAGTGGCTAACTGGTGGTCTGGGAGTCAGGTTGCGACGGCTCCTTCTTAACGTGACCTCTGGCTATCTCCCACGTGTGAGATATAAGCCTTGTCAACCCCCTGTTGTGTGAAATCCTGCTGCTTATGTTTGGGGGGCCAGGTTGTGTACGTAGTACGATTAGAAGAGGTCACCAGCAGCTGCTCCCACTTCCACAGCAGACAACTGAACGGCACAGACGGTGGTCTGATTGTGGGGTCGATGGCTCAGCGCATGTTCCTCACTATAAACAAACTGACGCGCTTGAAACTATCACGCTGCGCTAAAAGCCGTGGCTTGGAAGGTTGCCAACTGACGGGATAACTCGGACCGCGTGGTCAGCCCAATGTGTGTTTTGTGTGGAGTGGCTGTCTGGTGGACTGAGAGTCAGGCTGCAATGGCTCCTTCTCAATATGGCCTTTATGGCACACCCACTCCGTGGGATCCCATCCAGGTGTGGTGATACGCCCAGGGGCGGCTCCGGCCGCGCCAGCCACCTGCGCCCTCTCCCATCTCTGGTCTGGAATGGACATTTTCTGACACCGCAGACCAAAATTCTGGGCTCAGTATGCGGATCATACCTTAGTTGTCATAGAACGGGGTCAGGTGTTGAAATTCAAAGCAAATCTCCCTACCGTGTTCCTGGACATACGATTCACGATGGAGTATGAGAAAACTGCCAATGAGCCTTACTCGACATTCTCTTCTGCTGCAAGGATGGTAGTGGATCAAAAACGTAAGTGTTAAGAAAAGTAACCAAAACGAGGCAATTACTGAACCTCAATAGCAACTATCCAATCGGCCACAAACGCATTTGCGTAAGGGGGTATATCGGCTTGTTGAGACACATTGCGGTGAAACGAAAGACAAGTTTTTTTAAGTTTCTCTTTGTTTCCTGAAGTTGGAGTAAAATAAAGGCCACATTTAGATGGAATTAATACATCGTGGGTCCCAGTACCAAGTTAGCACGAGTTAGTCCATCAGTTGGTAAACTTTTCAACCCCGACTTTTAACGCGTCGGGATAGAGTTACGGGAGTCAGAAGTATAATTAGTATGGTATGCGCTTGTTTACCGGGAAAAGCAATAACATGGATCGTTTCCACGCACTTTTCTGCCCTGTGCAACAGTGATGCCTCCGAATCTTCCGGGCGACTGCTAATGAAACGGCGGGTGAACTGTTAACGCCTCAGCCTACGCGCCTTACACACATGCTGGTCCTCCACCACAACTGATTAGGCCTTACCGAATTCACAAGTTGTACATACTTGGGCTGAATTTTCTACGCCCATCATAATACGCTGGAAAACTGTCTTGCATGGCTGTTGTACAAGTTGTATGTGACGCTCTGTTGACCGAGGATATGTAAACGCATGTAGCCGAATATTTCGAATAAACCCTATGCGAAGTCTTTATCCCACAAGAAGGTGTGGGAAAAGAAGGCACGTCTGACGGGCCTTAGTAGAGATATCAAGCCCTGCCCTCCCAGTCACTGTGTGATGGATTCAAGGACGGCTGACCAGGCCGATGCGTCAGTGTAATGTGCAGTCAGAATATAGACAAGTGGACGCTGTATCTACACTGTTGCTGCTGCCACTGAGGATGGTGATCGTAGTGGTGTTGGTGCTAGTGGTGGTGGTGGTGGTGGGTGAACCACTTTCAGAACAACGCTACTAGGCTGACGTCAGCAAAGTAAACGATTATGCATGTGGTTGTATCCATTTAACTACATGTCTCTCAGAGGTGTCGATTAACATATATAGTGAGGGGTGTAAGGATTGAGAAAACGGGAGGATAAATGTTTTTGTCAAAAAAAAATGTTTTGGCAGTGGTGTAGCAGTCAGCATCTTAGACGTGTTCTTTACCCATCGGATATGCATGTTCGTTCTTTTTACCTCTTTATTTCAAGTGGAGGTAGTCTCTAATTTTTGTCTACACGCCCTGATGTGCACCCGTCTCGCTACTGTTCAATCACAGGTCAGCGCCTACGCTTAAATTTTCCCAAATTTGTGTTCAGCTGCTGACATCTCATACGTTTGCGGATTTCACCAAACAAACGACTTATTTATTTTAACGCATATTTGAGACTGTTGCTGATGTAACTATACAGATATGTCTTTATAGTTTAAAACTTCGCGTAATGAAACCTTCATCTTCTCGTTTTATTTAAAATCGTTTCTGGGGTGCCTCCTAGCCCGTCTCTCCTTTATTCTTTTTCTAATTCAGAACAATGACGCCCCTCGGTTTTGCAGACAATGGAGCGTTCTGTTTTCTGGTTAAAATGGGTAATGTGATGCATGCGTACACTTTTACCTTCCTTATTTAGCCAACTTTGACGTGGACGTCATATCACCTGAAAAATTAAACAGTTTGAGCAGCTGTTTAATGATCACTTACTCTACGATGCCCGAGTTCAAATCGGAGGAGTAGGTATGGTTTTTGACTATACAGGATTCAGTATGAGACAGTCGCGGGCAATGTTCAAACCAAGAAATACCCGGTTGGAAACAAAATATTACCAGGTCAATTAAATACCGATTTTCATTGCTAAAAAGATTCTTGGATTCCCATAATTAAACAAAATTTATCGTATTTTCTGCTGTGTAGTAGAGTTTTGCAATGCATCACATTAACTCTAAGTACTGATTTGTTCGATTTTCGTTGCATTACTACGTTTCAACGAACAAATAAATTTAAAGCCAGGTTGAGCAGCTTAGAAGTTCAGGTTCCATGAATCACATCCAGTGGAAATTTACTATGCGTCTAAGTGAGTCTATTAAAATTTTGTTGTTAGGAGCCCTTCGTTGCCTCTGAAGACTTTTTGCATTGTTAAAAGCATGGAATTAACTTCCAGTTCCGGTGGTAAATGCGGATTGCGTATTCGATTTCAACTACAGTTGTGTTACTGTCGTCTCAATCGATGGTCTGGAAAGACAACCATTTTACCAGACTTTTATCTGCACTAACTTGTTTAGAGGTATCCCGTACTTTAATGCCACCATACAGTTATACCCAACACAACTTGCAGTAGTTTGGACTTGTCATCTCCCTAAAAGGGACATTTCAGATGTGCCGGTTAAAGGTGGGAGTAAGATGAGGCCCCGACGCGCGTTAATCAGATTGAGCACCCATGAAAAATTTCACAGATAAGATGTGTCTGGGGAGACGCGTGGATTTCCCCACAGCAGCCACTTGCAGCCAGTCACTGCGTCAGAAAAAGCACTGGTTTGGACAGTGGACTGATGCACGGGAGAGGGAAGTGAGTGAGAGAGCGATTTCAACTCTGAGGAGCGCCTCCATAACACCAGCCCATTTTTCCTCACTAGGGAAAAAATCTGACACGCTTGAACCTATCCTGGTGCATCATAGCTTGGAAGACTGTCAACTGAGGGGATAACTCGCTTCTCCCCTCTTAAAAACGGAGTCAGGCTGCAATGGCTCTTTTTATGGTGACCTTCATGACGCTCTCACTTAGCTGGGACCCGAGCCGTTCATTTGTCCTTTTAAGATGTCAAGTTAGCGAGTGACCCTCAATAGTGTTGTTAAGATCTCACTCGATCCCATTATATCCCCCCGCCAGTTTGCTACTGGCGATAAACGAACGGTGTGTCATAGGACACATGCCAAATTTAATAAACAGGTATGGTGCTAAGTGGGCCAGCCGACGGGCGGACAGAATGGAATCAAGTGAGATCCTAACCACGGCAATTACGCGATTGCTTGACTTCTATATAGACCTCACTGCACAAGGCATATGGCTTACTGGTGACCGGTAAAAACCATGAAACGGCTGTCTGCGTCTAGCCTGTTGTAACCTTGGCAAAATATATGCGTCTTATTTGTTATTTGTGTCGAATCCGCGTCCCTTGGGTTCGTACCAAGCGAGTGCGTGTCTCTCCTTGACTCTCTCTCTCTTGACACCGGGTACAGATGGGGGAGTGTAAGACGAGGTGAGGTAAGTGCAGTACAAGTCTACTCTCGCTATAATCTAGCGCAAGTCACCGTCTCTGAACCACCTTGCTTTGGAGCATACGGTGGAGATCGTCAAAATCGACTGTCAAAATGTCATTTGTGTGTGTGTGTGTGTGTGTGGCACACGTAGACTTACTGTTTAGATTTGCCAACCACTGTGCCCGAGCATGCCTTCAGTTTTCCCGATTCTGTCTTCAGATTGCCCCCAGAGGGAAGAGCGCGGTAGGTGCAGCGCAAGTCTTCTTATATTACAAAGCTTTACTTACACGAAGTCAGCGTTCATGAGCCCATAATTCTACCGGGTACAGGGGTTTTCAACATTGCTCGCGGTGTTGGAACTGTCGTATACTTCCCTACTTACATTCGGTGCTTATAAAAATTTCAATTATATCTCATGAATGGAATGCAGATAAGTATAATTGACCTTGGAAAGTAGGTCCTTTTGCATTTTTACTTCCCTGGAGGTGAAGTTCGTTTTGATTTATTTTCCTTTAATAGAGGGCTGAGGCACGTACAGGTTTGTTAGAACTGCTTTCCGTTCCTGCAATATTATGCCCATTTTATCATTGTTGCGAGCGTCGGAGAGCTCTGTTCTGTTAATATGCAGTCTCATAAAATTACTTTTGAGAAATTATAAAGTAATTCAGTTAGAAGGCCAAGGTGAAAATACAAATTACTGAAGGGACTCACTTTTCGCGTTCAGCATTGGGGCTCACACTAGAGTCCCGCCAGCAGTTGCACGGCGGCTAGTATTAGGGACATATGAGTTTTGCTGACAATGACAGGAGAGACTGGAATGACCATTTCTGGCTCATTAGCCACCATCAGCCATTCATACTCCGCCACGACTTTCGGCTGCCTTGATTACTCAAACTTGAACATCGTGAAAGACGATCAAATACACACAGTATAAGCTTAAAGTTTCTCCATAGGGAGAATTACACAGAGAGTCGAAAAGATTTGAGATCAAAAAGCGAGCATTGTCGACTGAGTAAAATAACGTGCAAATCAGTCTTCTGCCAAATGATGCGGTAACTTCACTAGGGTAAGTTTTTCTATTCGAGATCAATTTAAACGTTCTTGCTTGAGAAGTTCGGTGCCTACGCTAGTCGGTATAAAAACAGTATCGAGTACACTCATCGGAAAAATGTGTATTAACATGAAGTGGAGAAAATATCTCTAATGGAAAGATCCTTTAACTAAAACACAGATATTTCTGCACTGCCACGAGGCGTGCCCAGTCCTGGTGAAGCGAAAGATGCGCGTTCTTCAACATGCCGCCGTCCAGTGACGACGCCCCACTCACAGATCCTGATTCGAAGGAAAATACGGACGCAGGGTATGGTCTGTACGCGGCATCGGCTTACGCGACTTTACTTTCAAGACGCTGCTCCGGCGCATGAGTTGCCTGCGCCAGACGCGTCACATGCCGACTGACCACCCGAAGGTAAGCTGAGCGCACGTCATTGCAGCCCCAGGACTAGGCAACCTCACCCAGCGCCTGACACTAGGCCGTAGATAGCACTCGATGAAACCGGGCAATAGCTTCGCTGCAGTCTTCCCAGCAGAGGCTCGTGACCGCACGGTCCCATGCATGGGCACTCACTCACTCGGTAGATTCCGTAGCGCTTTTCACATGCGTTTGCCTAGGTTACGTCAAAATCTTAACTGGAGGTACCCCCTGCCAGCGAAACTCAGACCTACCTCCTTAACAACCTCAAACGGTGAGCGCACTATGTCAGTGACAATAATCTGAACCTAGCACTGCAGCCAGAAGCCTTTAATGCCCAGTTTTAGCACTGGCAGCAGCTCGCATGCATGGAACAAAGTTAAGAGCGTAAAGTACTGGATGAGTAAAGCGGGATTGTTAGCCTATTTAATTTAATCTGATAAATTGTTATGCGGAATAGCAACCACAAGAAATCCTGTAAAGCCTAACATACTAGCTGCATGGTTATCGATTAAAGTTGAAAATTGTATAGTTACGTTTGGCAACTGGTTTTATTTTTTATTAGAATTGTTTAGTGCGTGACCCCACAATGATTTCAATTTGGCGGTGCTTCGTACACCTTTTCAGAATTTTAAAGGAATACAAGTAGTCAATTTCACTATCAATAGGAATGGTATTACTGTCGGGCTCCTCCAATTAGTTTCCTCCAAGAATCCGTTTATGTACTAGCATGAATGGTGTCGTTTCGGTAATGAAACTCTAAATACAAGTTCAGTCATGGTAATATATATTAACCATTTACTTTTTGGTAATTTTAAGCTATCGTGTATTTTAATTCAGAAGATACTACTTGCAATTTTTTCTTTCAGCTATAACGATTTGAAAAGTTGCTTACGAGTTAAAACAAAAGTTAATGTTGTCGAGTTTTTTTGTTTCATAATAAATTTTATAACTAGCCTTTATGTTGGACACACAGTTTCTAATTCCTACCTTTAAATTTATAGTTAGTAAACCTTGTTTGTGACCTCCGAGGTCCCTAATTAACTTCCTCGGACCATCAGTTAGACGTCAGAATTATGGTTTGTAGGAAATATTGGTACTCATTTACACCTTGAGATTCATTCCGCCCAAATAATGTTTTGATTGGAATACTGCTACCTCGAGTCTCTTTTCGCGTATAGTGGCACTTATCAGAGCACTTTTAGCGGGAATGTGTGATCGACACTTTGGAAATAAAATCATCAGTTCGAAAAATTACGATATTTTCGAGGAGCAGAAATAGTTTTGAGGGGCCAGAACTACTTAGCAATGTTCGGTCCTCGATTGGCCTTCACATACGTGACTGGGAGACTGTGACTCTATTGCCAGGGTACTTGCAGTAACCTGCAAATCTTCATTTGCACGCTGAAGTACACCTAACGTTTACGTATAAAAAAACATAAGACTACATGTACTGATCATGGGAGACGGCATAGTGGAGATGCTTAGGAAACACGCTGGGGTCTATGGCATGAGGGAAACTTCAGAGGCCGTAGGGTGACAGGTCAGCACAACAGACGTCTAAAAGCGCGTCCGTGACCTTTGACTTCTCGCTTGTCACACGCATGTGGCGTGATCTTTAGAGAGTACGGCAGCATACACTGCAGTGGAGGATTCTATCGTAGTTAAGTGAGGTTTGTCTCAACGGTGCTGGTTGGATCTACTTCAGTCGGGCTACCCGTAATCTGCAGAACGAAAAGCATTTTTTGAATAAAATTGACTGAACGATATTGCATGAGCCTCTACGGGCCTACCATATGGAAAGGAGGCTTGTTCATGCGAAAGGCTAAGACGTATAACTTTCTGACGCGAACTAACTGGGACAATGAGTAGAACGACATATGTCACTTTTTCTGGGAGGTAGACAAGTGAGTAGGAGGGTCTCTTTCGGAAATAGAGAAGGTTTTGTGCAAAATTCCAGAAAGGTTTATATTATCGATTCATATCTCTAACATTAACCCAAATCTAAGGCTTTTCCCTATACCCATACTTACTTCAAACCGTAAGCATAGTCATAAACTTCAGGAACCCTCCTCTCACCGGAAATTAGCACAAGACTCCGGTCGTGCGGTGATTCCCATGCCCGTGTCTTACATTTTTGGGGGCAACTGACCGTCTATTACTGTGATGCATTCTATTAAAATCTCATTTCTTCTTAGATAATGATGATTCAAGACAACCTTCAGCCAGCATTTGATGCTTTTCCAGGACTGCAAAAACTGATGCCGAAAGAGTACGGTGGCTTCAATAAATCGTTTGAGGAGATTCATGGTAGGTTTCTTCGTAACGTAAGACACACACTCTCGCGTTACCTCATCCGTGGCCAGGCGTGCAATAGAGGTTCGACAAAGTAGCTTTGATACACTTCGTGATGCACTCACTTTTACTGGAGAAATAAGGTATGCAGAGATAAGGAACCAGAAACCACTCCAGTAATGCAGGTGGCCTTGTGCCAAATAACAGGATGGATAACTATTTCCTTGTTCTGCCCTAGCATTACTCCAAATTTCAAATCTAGGCTGAACTCAGCCCCTTATCTGCTTAAAATTTAACGCAAAGTCACCGGTATTTCCTATTTCCGTTTCATACCGATAAAAAAGACAGAGAGAGCTATACCGAGGTGACAGCTACTTTAAATAGGTTCGTGGAAGCGAGTTCGAGGATAGTCCAGTTGGCGCTTTATTGGTTGCTGACCGAGATGAACAATTCAATTGCAAGTGCTGCTAACCGAACCTGCCTGCCTGCCGCTCAAATGCACAGGCACGTCAGAATGACCGTATTCCCTCTCAGAATGCAACCAGCCCAATGATCACCACTTCCATACCATTTTTGAAGGTATCTGCAGAGCAGTTAACGCCTCCTCGCGAGAACCCTTATTCTTCCTAATGTTCTCCTCTAAGAGAGTTTTATAGTATTAAATGAATTTGAAAAAGTTCGGAGAACGTGTTGGACTTTAGTATACCACAAGTATTTTATCTCTTGAGTCCAAATGACCTAATTCTAATTCTTTCAAACACTTGTAGCCGTGAATCGTCAAGCAATGATCGACCTTTTTAATAATCGCAGACACATAGCCCTTGCAGTGGATGAAAGCAAGCGCCCAGAGACTTCCAAAAATCTGATGCGTGCCTATGGCGAGCTGCCTGCCGAGACGATGGGCAAACAAGGGACCTATGTGAAATTTGGAGATGACGAAATCTGAATGGATCTTGTCGAATACAACTCGCCCAAAAGTTCTTGGCATTATTTTGTCGCTATAATAAGTAAGCAAATATCACGAATGAACACCGAAGAGAGTTATCCATGTGGCATTGAGACGGCTTCTACTTTTATTTATTTGGGACAGCGTTGCACTTTAGAAAAAAATATATTCTATGTCATGGTCTTTGGTCCGTTATATTTCCAATAAAGTTGGTCACCGTCACTGCTCCACCATTCCATGGAGCATACGGTGGAGTTCGTCGGACTACGACGGTCGAACTATCGTGTATATTTCCAATAAAGTTGGTCAAATGTACAGCATTTTCATTAAGGAGAAAAAAATGTTTTTCACAAGTCAGCTGTCAGGCTTAGTCATATCAGACAGCCATCTGACTGACACTTCTGTGACAGAAGCGCACAGATTAGGCATAACGTATATGGTCCCCCCGCAGGAGACGCAAACAGGAACCACTCGTAATGTACATAAGTTGTTTTGCGCTCCATTGCAGGGCAATTAGGCTTAGGACTAAAACTTGGGTTAAGATTAGGATAGGGAAGTATTTTCTGTTCCTGGAAATCGGCACAAGGCCGCCTGTCTTCCGCGGGGGCAAATAAAAGATGCACCAGTCATTTGAAAGACCGGCATACATTCCAGGGAATTATGCCGCAGGCGAAACTCCAGATGCACATTTATGACGCCAGCGTTTGCCCTTATTGTGAGTCGTGCGTGGAACACGTACAAGGGTCCTTTAGCTTTACCAAATGCGAGCCATCCACCAGGCGTGTGCCTGCGTCTTGCCACATGAGCGAAATGGGTGTGACCCGAAAGGATGATGGAGATGCGTGCAAATATGCTGGCTGCGTACTAAAATATTAATTTGTGTGCTGCGGCTGAGGGCGTTCTTCTATTGTTCAGAGCACATGATTCGAGATATTGACTCCAAGATAACGATTAATTGCCTGCGATTTAAAAGCAACAGGTAGGCTCCCTTATAAACAAAGTTGCGGTCTTTTAACTGCTGTTTTCACCTAGTGGGACTTTTTGTAGGAGATCGTCTTTCGCAACGGTCAGACTATGTCTTTGTGAGTATGCCAGGAATTCGGGTTCAGCGCAACGGCCACACTTCCATTACCGTTATGAAGGTGATGTGGTAGCAGCTGAGATAATTATCATACATCCAAACACCGAAATTCCGTAAAAAACTCTCCTTGCACAGAAGAAGACAAGAGCAACACCCGGGATTCAATGACAGTGAGCTTTGGGCCTACTTGCATCTCTCATCCACATTAGCTGTTCTACCTCATAAAACGTTAAGCGAAATTCTGAAATATGTTTTCAGTTAGAAAGGATTTCTGATTATCGTGCCGTATAATCCCAGGAGAGGAAGCTGGATTGTGCATTAGCTAATTTCGGACCATCTGCAAAGACTACCCTCGGGAGAAATGCATCCTTAATAAGAACGAATTTTTCACATTTATTCTAGACACCCTTGTAGTTTCAAATATATTTTATGGGAACCATAAATTAAAATATTTTACCTAGTAGCATTTGGAAGGATATTATATCTCCTTTGCAATTTATGCTTGAGTAAATGATATCTTTAGGTTTCCCGAATAAATATTGTACCCGATCTGCCGTTAACCGTTTGCTTGGGGTTTTAAAACTAGATGCTGTATACGTTTCAATTCAACAATAATATCATTATATACGTGAAGAAGATATCATATAGGGTTCTTAAAATTATGAAATTAATATACACTAAGTTGCATAATTCATAAGCGGCCTTAATAAAAACAGATACGAGTTTGTATGCCTGGGCATTTTACCGTCTTAAAAATGTCATAATTTTGAATTTCATTTGAACTGAAATAAACCCCTTCTTCAGGCAAAAATTGTATAACTTACGTAAGTTTCCACAAAACACCACCAACAATAACAATATTTTGAATTTTAAGGGGCATCGATAATGAGTGGCAAATTCATACGACGTAAGTAGCCGCTTTTCTGGGTGTTCATCTTGCAGGTTCCCGGAAGGCAGCTATTCAGTAGATGGTCAGCAGTAGATTAGTCCGCATTGAAATCCCGCCTAGGTAATCCTTCTTCGTCGAAGGCGCGTCTCAGTTGACATGAGATAGACCCGCTACTATACTCCCACGAGTAACCATGTATTCTTCAATTGGAAAACAATCACTTGCACCGAGCCAAAGTTCTATGGAGTCAAGAGGTGGACATCAAAATTTGCAAAGAAGTGCACATTTTTTCCTCCACAACCAAAATATTGAGGTTCCAAACAAGTACGAAAATAAAAGTTCGAAAGATGTGTGTGCGTGTATATCCCGTTCATCATCCCCCATTGAAGACAAAGGAGAAGAGGCGATTTCTTGGACCACAATGCGTTTGTCCTGCCGTCCAACGTTCACTATACCTTTCGTCTGATGATGGTCTTGTATAAACACCTTTAAAATTTACTAGCAAAAGTATATTATGTGTTGAGGTTTCTGCTTTCATTATATCATCTTATATACACATATATCTGAAGAAGAGACGATCATGGGAACGATAGGTTTAATGTCCTGGCGCTTCAAAATCAAACAAGATTTTATCGTTGGAGGTTCTGTGTGGCAGCCTACACTATTTAAGGATGTTCAAAATGCTGGAATTCTGCTGGCTCTACGGCTATTCGTGCAGGATGCACTGTGAGGAGGAGAAAGAGAAAGTTAACAGCTGTCCTGCTGGTCATAGCGTTTTCTCCATCGCCTCGTCTGGGGGCTGTGTCGGGATGGCAAGGGTCATTGAGCTCGTCTGCATTTCCCCGTTTTCTTTCCCAGACCCGTATATCTCTTTATCAATGCCCATTTGCATTTGTCTGTACGCGTCTCATCGGTGGTTGCTGAGTCATTACTGCTGTCTCCTTTCCTCTCCGGCTGGAAACACTCATCATCGGTGCTGATGCGCAAGCTGTGTTCACCCGCGTATGTGTTCAAGCCTGATCGGAAGTCTTGCTGGTGTGCGTTCACCGCAGTTTCCCCGACGACTGCATTGGTGCCTGACATAGGTTCACGCAGGCCTGTGTTATGGCTCGGTATGCGTTTGCTTGTGACCGCGACCAGTCTGACTTCCTGCCTACAATTCCGTTGAATGAGCCGTACTCGTAAGCACAGGTAGGCCGCTGGGAGAATCGTACAGCGGTTGGTGGAAGTTGGCATGGTGTGCCTGGCTTCGATCGCTTCTATGGTTGTTTGGTCGATACCTCGGCCTAGACTTTCGGCGTCCTGGAAAGCAAAGACGTGGTTAGAGCCGCACAATGTTCCGGCATCAATGAGAGCTGATCTATCCTTCTAACGACCCTTGCGTGCTAACTTCTGTGGTTCTGCAGTCGCTTACTGGTCTCTTTGACATAGTTTGCCTCGCTGAACCGGCACTGAACACGATAGACGACGTTCACCCTTTTGCCGTGTGACAGAGAGGCCTTGGGTCTCATGACCAGACGTTTTATTGTTGCTTCAAGTCTGTGGGTGACGCCGAACTCCTGTGTTTGGAAGAGATGAGCGACAGCTTTAGATGCGTTCTTAATATACGGCATTGACGGCCCAACTTTCGGTTGTTCTATCGTTTATCTTATAGCTTGCCTCGAATGTCTGCTGCGTTCTATGAAGCTGCGAGGGTAACCGTTGGAGACACCATTCTTCGAAGTTAATGGAGTTCGGCTGCTTTGTCGCCTGAATCGCTGCAATGAGTTTCCGCCCTTTTTCAAAGCGCCCGGACGCAGCTGCGTTTGAGGCACAATGGATGGTTACTTTGGTAACTGAGGGCCTAACGTATGTTGGCTGCCTTTCGATATACCCTCGTCTTTAGGTTCCCGTGGGTCTTACGGTGGACCAGGAAGTCAAGGAACGCCATTTGCTGTTGATCTCAGCCTCCATTGTGAACTGACTGTCCGAAAAAGGCGGAGTTCAGGAACGCGTGAAATTCGATGACCATTTCGCACTTAAGGACGACGAAGCTGTCGTCCACATCACGTGCCCAAATTATTGGTTTATGTTTCGTGAACACAAATGCCTCTTAATTTTGAAGAACCAACTCAGCAATGAAGCCAGACAGTGACGAACCCATCGGAGTCCCTCAAATCTGTTCGTAGACCTTAAGATCAAAGGTGAAATATGTGGACGATACCGACGAAAACAAAGGAGACTGGAGTGGTCATTTCTGGCTTATTAGTCATCGTCAGCTAGCCATCCCCATCCCCATGTGTTTCCCCACAAGAGGCTCGAACCCGCGACCTGTTGGTTACAAGTCCAACGCTCTAACCATTGAGCCACTGGGTCATTTAATTGGAAAGTAGGCATCCCAATAAGTATAATTTGAAAAATAGAAATCCTTTGGGAAACGATAAAAAGTTTCGTTATGTAAATTTTCGACCCTATTTCACTAGGTCATCTTTGAACGTGACGTATGTGTGCAAAACAGTGAAGGTGTATAGCGTGCCGGAAAAAAATTGGCATTGCTGAGTCCTTCTTGCCAATAACTGTCACTGTGTGTGGCCATCTACTTCAAATTAACTGCCCTTCTTCTGCAAACGTGTGCGGAACGCCGTCTCCTGCTGACCAACACCTTCTTCCGCCTTCCGACGCGGGAAAAGTCCACGTGGAGGCACGCCCCAGTCGCGGCGCTGGCAGCTGCCAACATGCCCGCGCTGTCAACGCATCTTCCGCGCGCGAATCGGCCTGGTTGGACATCTTCGGACGCGATACACCATCAATCCGACAATTTTAATTTCGACGTCAAATTCTGCTAACCCTCCTTAATTAATTAAAATTAAATTACTCCAACCATCATAGAGACCACATCCCTCTACTCGTCGCCTGTAAACCCCACCACCGCAACTACCACCGCCTTCGCCTTCACTACCACCACCACCATCAGCGATGGGGAATCTCTCCTAAACTGTCTTCAATGCGACCGCACCTTCAACTCACGCATCGGCCTGGTCGGTCAATTGTGAATCCATCGTACAGAGACTGGTGAACCAGTGCCTGGAGCTCAACACACAGCAGAGATCGTCGCATCCACTGCCCTCACTGTAATCGCGTATTCACTCATCGCTTGGACCTATTCGGTTACATGCGCATCCATGACAGCCAAATGCACCGCAAGGCCGACAACACCGATACATCATGCACACCCTCCGCTCCTGCCATTCTTACCGCCACTGCCACCCCACACTAACATGAATGACATCCCCAGTCATGGTTGGGTGAAGGAAGTCGGTAGCGGAATCGGTTTTACAATCGCTGAATACAGACGCCAGTTCTGCGATCACTATCCTATCACTGTCCGTCAGCGAGGTGAGCGTGGTGTGCGCGGACCATGTCCGGTTGCGACTAAGCGCTGACGCGAGAAATATCGATCGGTGTGTCACGGTGTCGCCAAGCCGGAAGCTTAGTTACACCTATCGCAGGTGGTTCGTTGTAGCCACGCCAAGCAGACCGCCACAAGTTTTCTTTAAGTTAGTTTTTGGCCAATCCGGTGCCCAGTTTGAAGTAGACACGAGGGGTAAGAAGGATGTGCGTAAGGAACTGTCGCAAGGATTTAAAGCTGGGAAAAGTTGTTTTCGGGGAGACGGTCACTTATTCAGTTTCCACATAATTTTTACCGAAGCTGTCTTGTTAATATAAACTTTCACTACTACGAGATCTTATAGAAATTGGTTATTTTTTTATACCGGATGGTTTCAGGTATCGGTTTGCATATAAAGCCTCGTTACCTAACTTCTAAATGGTCATACGCGATAAGGGAATATCTCCTAGGTTTTCATCTGAGGTAACTACAGAAGAATGTGTGAAAGACGAAACTGAAATATGTTTTACCTCTCCGGGATTTACAGTTTGCTAGCTTCGATGTTAATGCTGGTGAAGGTCATGCTCGGCTTGTAGCGTCATAGCAGCATAGACCAATAGAAATATTTTTGTTACCCACATCGCTAAAACATCCTATTTTCATAACATTGCAGAGAGGACAATGCGTCTATCCTGGAAGATTTTGCTGATCGTGACCAAGGAGAGTTAGTGTGCTCGAAGAATTTAACGATAAAGAGTACTTTGAAGCGGTCCTGCAGATTGCAAAACCAAGATCGAGACCATATAACAACTTGAAGTGGTAAATTATGGCATGGATGGGTGGAGGCAACCACAAAATTAACTCTTCAATGCATTTTGCAGAAATGCAAAATATTCTGATTCTGGTCTCAATCGAAATACTAACGCAAGCTCCGAGGGTGGATACGCCCAAAAAGTACCAGGGAAATTCGAAATTTAAGTGGGTTATCTTCGCTGACTTCGCTGCATTCCAAATCCGATGGTCTAACGAATGTGTATTCGTCATTTAACCAGGCGTGGACGAAACGGTTAAATCAGATTTAAATAGACTAAACTCCGAGACAGGTACTTGAATTGCCTTTCGGCAGAGTATATTAATCTGAGGTGTCAAGCATTACCGAAAAAAACATTCGGTCGAGCACGCTTTATTCCCATATTCGCAAAAATACAACAAACCTCCAGCTTAAGCTGAATTTGATTGTGCCAGGCTATGTTCCACAAAGATAACCAGAAAATACCTGCCATGATTGCTATGATATTCCGTTAGCGCTTCAAAATCTCACGAATGCCATAATTTCTCCGTAGCCACCTAGTTTCTCCGGGCGCCATCAACCCATGGATGCCCAGTTTACTGAAATGTCTTACCCAAAGATTTTTATCAACTTGTCTTGTCTTGACTCCCTATCTCATCCCCTTAGTGTAGTACCCATGCTGAGCGTAGCGGTCCGTTCTATGATCTGTCACTCAATTCTTTGAAATGTCGCTGGATACCAGTTCGCTTCGTGTTCCATTCTCGTGTAGACACTTTCGTTAGGCAAGAGGACTCGAGGTCGCATGTGCGCATTATATTGCGCTTTCATTTCGTCTGTTGCTCAGTGATTTTATCTTGCATTGAAGGATTAAGCAGATTGAGCCGCGTGTGCCACTGCCGCTTAAACATTAAGTCTGCAGGCGAAGAACCAGTTGAGCCGTTTGGAGTTATGCGATAGCTGAACAAAAAGCGTGACATCTTCGTGCATAAGTCGGTTTGAGTCTGTTAAGCTACCCCGTCTTTTATCGTCTGAACCGTGCACTCTACAAAGCCATTTGAAGCCGCATGGTACGGCACAATGATTAAATGCCTAATTCTATTGTTGTTCATAAATTCTTCAAATTCTGCACAAGTAAAGGCCGGGCCATTGTCTGAAACGACCATTTCAGGTATCCCGAAAGTAGAAAAAAAACTGATCGTAGTTTATTGATTGTGGTAACTGAAGAATAAGAGTTTTCGGTCGAAATAGCTTCAAAAAGAGTCGGTGTGTACCCTCTTCCAGGGCGAGTCGGGCCACGCCCAAGGCTTCAGAGGCACCCTCAGTATGGTCGTCTCTTTATCTTGACACACGTGGCACGCTTTTACCAGCCATATTTAAGGCTTTGAACTTATGTTTCTGCATGTGGAGACCAGTTTTATCCATCTTAAAGCCAAGATACTCCACCGATTCTGTGAGGAAAGTTCACTTATCTTTTTTGAGTTTGAAACCTGCGTCTTCTAAACGTGCATGCACTAGGTTGAGAGTCTCTAGGTGACTATCTTCAGACTGGCCCGTTACTATTATCTCATCAACATATGCGCAAACGTTAGGTATTTCCTTCACGAGGCAATCAATCAAGCATTTAAATAAACCTGGAGCAGAACTTACTCCAAATTGGAGTCGTTTGTATCGAAATAAACATCGGTGCGTATTGATGGTTGTGGCGTCTCAGGATTCGATATCCAGGACGATTTGGTTGTAAGCATGCTTCTGGTTCAAAGTTGTGAATGTTTGAGCACCCGAGAGAGATGCATACAGGTCCTCGATGCGTGGGAGAGGATAAGGATTAAGTTTAGTTGCTGAGTTGATCGTCAGTTTTTAGTCACCACAGATACGTACGGTAACACCAGATTTAAGACGAAGGACTATTGGGGCCGCCAAGTCCGAATACTGCACGGGTTCGATGATGTCCGCTTTCTGAAAGCGATCCAATCCCTCTTCAACCTTTCGTGTGACTGCATAGGGGACTGACCGAGCTTTGAAAAACCGAGGCCGGAATTCTGAGTTAAATTGGAATTTAACAGGTGGGCAGCGGTAGTATGAAGTCGAATAATCGTAAAACAATTCTCTATGATTTATCATCGTGGAATCTAGCGCCGGGTTAACGCCAATCCAATGTACATAGGATAGCACAGAAGGCCCGCATTTTCTTCAGTTCCATCCGAGGAGATTTGGTTGTTGGCTTCCTTTGACCACATGAACCGGCAAATAATGAAGTTCTCCATCATGCTCAACTTCAGTCGTGAAAACTCCTCGAACTTCTACGTTTTGCCCAGTGTGACTAGGGAAAGTAGAAAGAGCCGGAAGTAGATGGGGGGACTTTCTGAAGAGAGGCCTCATTGATGAGAGTAACAGCTGCGCGTGTGTCGAGTTCAAACTTTACGGGATGACGATCCACCGGAGGTGTAATAGTGTAGACTGATTGTAGCGGCGTGTTCGTTGAAAACATTTGGAGTATTGCCTCATCGTCCCCAGCTGGATTCGGGTAGCTGATATGCATGTTAGTGTTCGTCTGTCTTTTGGAGAAGCACACTCGTTCGGTGTGAGTGATTTTCTTGCAAAACCGGCAAACTATCTTCTGGTTTCTACATTCTAACAATCGGACGTGGTGCTGATCACAACTGTAGCAAGACGGTAGTTGTGTTAAAGGATCAGATGAATGCTGTTTAGATGAAATCCCGGCAGTGTTCTCTCTTCTCTGATAACAGATACTCCCGCACTTTTTCATCGCGCAAACCAAAGATCAACTGCTGAACGAGCATAACCTGCTCGAATTTGCCTGCCTTGATCTCAGTCCTAGGTGGAAAGTGTCAGATTTGAAATAAAATCACCAATGCATTGATTGGATTCCTGACACATCGGACAAAACCGATAACGGCTCAAAAAGATGTTGTATTTTCTGCCCCACGCTGCCTCGAGCTTTGTGAATGCTGTTTGAAAATTGGTAACCTCTTGCAACTTAAGGGCGTCGAAGTAACATTGTGCCAACTCTCCTAGATGGGTTTGGATGAATTTCGATTGAGAGTTAACGTCTAGTGTACACGTGGGTGATAACATCGGAATCAGTACAATGTAACCCTCAAATGTCTTTCTCCCTTGTAACTATGAGTCTTTTGAGGCTTTCGGAGCGTTTTTCGGCCAGAAAGTTAACGGTGTAGGCAATTATGAAGCCATGTTCGTTGAGCTGCGTTGCCAATTTTATGTATCCAACACAGACGGTTGATTGTAAACAAGATGTGTACTGAGGACGGGAAACAGTACAAGTCAGGAGTCTTAGGGGACACAGCAGGGTATATGGCAAAGCGGGTATGTCATAAGCTGAAGCGTGACCAGTCAGGACAAAGGTCGTGCGTACATGACCTTGAAAGTTGCCTTGTCGCGCGCGTGGGCGTCATGTCCATACCATGCGGGTCTCGTACACTGCAGATGAGTATATTAGCTTTGCAGCCACCGAATCGGTAGGGATCTATCGCACCTCTCCAGGTAACGTCGTCTGTCCGGATTGGGGACATTGAAGCCACCAAGTGCAATCAACTTGTCCGCCTGCATCAGGAGGGCGTGCAGGCCATCATGGAAGTATGTTCTTCCTCTCGTCATAGCTGGTCAGTAGGGCTGAAGTTGGTTTCCCGAAGAGGCAGGCGCAGAGGCATAAGTCGGTCGTTGATGCCTTGCGGCAGACTGCGCAGTGGTCTCACGATGTCGGTTCAGATGGCTAAGCCAAGTTCAGAGCCGCATTGCATGGCTCCACCCTTAGACGGCCGCTCCAGAAGAAGGTGCAGTCTGCACGAAAGTCATCCAGCTGACCCTGTTCAGAGACTTGGTTCTCGCTGAGAGCCCAGATGCCCAATTTGTAGCGCACCAGTTCTTAAGCGACTAGTGACATCCTCTTTTCGACCAGTTTCACCTCACAGTGACTAAAACAGAACGAAAATTTCGGACTGCCAGAGTGATCAGTCTCTGTAGCGGACTGTGATGTGGGGCAGAGGAGACAAGGGTTGTTGATACAAGCGAAACTGCTAGTCACAAATTGTGACCGAGAAGAAGTAGACGCAATCACTGGGCCAAAAAGTATTTGCCCAACGATTCGGATTCCAACTCGAACCCATCATCGGAGACAGTATCAGACACGGGTAATTCATACACGGAAATGCAGTATTAAGATAATGCCTTTCTCTTGGCACATAAACGTCTTGACAACTTCTACCCTTTTCGCACATCCTAATCTATTGGAGCTCGCTCGTGGTTTAACTTTGAACTGGACACACTAGACATTTTCATGGATTTTGTTAGAAAAAAGTGAGTTTCAGATAGCCCAAGGTGTCATAATTCTCTGTGCGATGAAATGCTCCAATAAAAGATCAGCTTAAACCTTCAGCTTAGAACGTTTTTATCGGCAAATTAGGAGGCAATATTTCTGCCTTTGAAAAATTTCAGGCTGTTCTCCGTGCTCGGTTTCACTCACGAGGGTGTAATCTGTATTTTGATGAGTGCTGGTAATTTTACTGTGTGAGGCTCTGTTAGGATTGTTTCGAAAATCTGTCGAGGTATGATCTGAAACCCCTGGAAATGTAAGAAGCATGGCAAACATGGAATGACACCTTTATGCGCGATGGACGCATCCAAATAGGAGGCTTTTGCAGGAATGATCAAAAGAGAGTTTACTCAAATTTCAAGATCCACGTGCCTCCAAACTGAACACAATGTATTTCCAGGTCTGTAATTGCTCAGAATAATTAGCCAGGCTTATTACTTGACCTAAAAAGATAGAGGCTTGAATTCTGACTTGCTGGATATTGTCGCATCAAACAAATCTGAATTTTAAAAGAATTACTAGGAAAGGTATTTTAGCTACTTAAGAAGACAACGACGGATTTTCAGGATTAAATTTAAGTGCCTATACAAAGGCCTACATTTCCACTTTTTCCGATTATACCGGATTTGTCTAATTTTTATAGACAAAACTTGTGAAAATTTATGTAAGCTGTAAAGTTCACTTAATAGGTCCAGTTTTATGCACAATTTCATCTAACAACCATGAAATAAAATATTATAAGAACCCACATAACTAAAAACAATTCGAAATTTTATAGAAGAATGCATGCCCATCCATAAGAACATTTGCATAAGCAGAAATTGGAGACAGGTTTAAGGGTTCTTGTAGGCTATCGTCCTTCGACTTATTAATACAGGAAATGACATAATTCCTAACGTGTGCTATATTTTGTAAACAAGCAGATGTATCTTGATAGAAACATGAAGGTATACCTGAGTTCGGTCTGTTAAAACAAGCAATAATAAATAAGCCTTCCCTTAAAGGGTGGGGTTAAAAGTCCGGTGTTATTTCAAGAAATGCTCACTATTAGGAACACCAGACCCAAACTCCTTCCGATTGGCTGGCGTCACTGGCCGTTATGAGCCTAACAAAATCAGCCTACCTTCCTTAGATATGAATATCAATTGAATAATAACTGTAGCAGTCGTCGATTACCTCGGGAGTCTTCAAAGGAAATAGTCGTTTATTCAGTTTTGACTGGGAATCTTGCACTTTTGTTCCTTCTGTCAATGCTAACTACAGATTTGGTTGAGTGGAAAATAGTTAGATCTGCGTAATCCGGCGTAGAATAGAGCTTTGCTTAAAACACTTCATATTAAGTGTTAACATTCTAGTTGCATCGCGCATGAGGCTTAAATATAGCAATCCACTCAGTTCGTTTCCACTAGTTTGTTCACGGACAAACTACTCCACCTTTATCTTCCTAAATATTAGCAACTACTTTTTCTTTTAAGTCTTAACTGTTTAACCATAAACGTTTCTTTGTAAATGTTGCAAATGTGAAAATTAGCGCTGTGAAGTGCACTCACCACCTGCTCACGCAATTGGAGCGCGCCAATGCTACTCACACGCTGACACGCTCACTGGACACACACTTACAGCCCACGGTGCTGAGAGAGACCCATGGTTTACTCTAGTTCTGCGTTTCTTAGTCTAGTTTCATCCGGGTTCGTTTTTAAAAAAGCACAATAGAACCAATGTGGCCACGAGAGACTGTGTCTAGCTTGACAGGTCTTTTCTGCGCACCGTTTTCTCGCTCGATAGTGCATAGGTAGTAACACGCAGAAAACTGGTTGGAGTCCACAGCGTAGACGAGATGTTCCTTAGTCCCTCAATATGTCCTGCGCCGTTGACTTTTTGAAATAAACTGCATTGACTAAAGGGCTTGTAGCCTATTGCCGTCGAAATTACTACCACAGGCAAGAACTTTAGCGACAATGTGTTGGTTAGGTGAGGGCAACGCACATCGAACTAATCCACATTTTGTTTTAGGAAGCTCTGCCTTTTCGCATAAAAAAGATGGTCTACCTGAATGTGCCGAAATTCTTCGAATTGTTCCTTAAGGAAGTGTCAACGTGGTTCAGTGAAAAGATGAAATCGAAGGTAAGAAGCGCTTTATTAGGGTGGATACTCTTCCAAAAGCTAATAAGTGCAAGGCGTGGCAAAGAGGGATATAACTTTCTACGGATCAACTACACATACGCATCCTTTAGCTGTCGTCTTTGCGAATAACCCACAAACTTATTTTAGAGGAAAAGTCAGGGCGAGCAAAAATTGGCATCTGCAACCTGCTATTACGCGGACTGGCGGACAATTCAAAGTTACCAGGGCATAAGTACTACGGGGAAAAAAGAATTAAGAAAAGACCGCTGTGGTCCAGGATAAGCAAGTAGACCTCTTAGACTACAAACATACTTGAAAAGTCTGGGCGAATGGTTTCCTTCCTCCCTTCAAGACGCACTTCTAATGCATGGGACGCAAAAGTCACATAACAGTGCGATCGCATTTTATGGATTTTCATATGGTTGCTGTGCATGTTGAATAGAACTTTGTCTTATAAGTAGATATAACAACATCTATATGAATTGAGAATTGCTACTGGAGAGTTAAGATCGTTTATGATTTCCGAGCAATTGATTTACATTGTCACTGTATTGCTACAACACTCCTTAGTAGCCGTAAAGTAAAACAGAATAAGGGGAATAATATGATAGGGTTACGAACACACTTGCCCCGTTCTGCCTCGGGGCTCAGTCTAGACTTCCGCCAACAGCCACAAGCGTATAGTAAAATATTTTAAATGACGCTAGCGACAAAGATAAGGAATACTGAAATTGTCATTTCTGGCCGGAAAATTGTGGGACAATGGGTCCGCCATTGAATGGTTAGGGCATTGAACTTCTAATCAACAGATTCGTGAGTAAAAGCTCAAGTGTTGCAGTGCCTGGGCTTATGTACGGCTGGCTGATGACGGCTACTAAAACTAGAACTGGTCATTTTAGTCTCCCTTGTCTTTGTCTGTAATGTAATTCTGCCTACAGCAGTTGATGAATAATCAGGCTACTAAGAACTTCACTTAACTAGAGTACCAGTCTAGCATTGAGCCGGTGGAAGTTTAAGCAGCCGGACAGTAGCGCAACGTATAGTGATATTCAAGTCCAAGTTGAAGACCACCATCTTAGCAGTAAAACCATGACATTTAGACGGTGTGTGCTTACTATGAAAATCTAACTACTACATTTGTTTGAGTAAGCATTGTTCAATGAAGTTCTTCCTTGCTTACGGTTAGGGGTAGGGCTAAAGTGGAGATTATGTTTCCAGTGAAGGCTTGAGTTGGAGTTAATTTTAAGCTTAGCGTAAGGGGCCTGCATCCTGACGCTCACCCGTATAACTCATATTACCACTCTACTCGTAAAACACGTTCCATGGGTTACCTGTTGCTAATCCCGACCACTTACTATGTCTCTGTCCAATTGCCCAAACTGCATAAGGGTATCAGCGCTACCAAATTGTCTGCGCAAATCTGCACGAATTCCAGGTGCTCTAGTGAGGTAGCAATAAAGTTGACTGTGAAACCTGTTTGCTAAAGCTTGCAAGTATATTACAAAGAAAGACTTAATTTGATTTTGAGATGTTTTAGCAAAGAACATCCAGGAATTCTCTGCAATTTCAAATAATTATCTGGACTTCGGCATAGCCGTTGACGAATCAAAATTACCTAGCAATTCAAAAACTTGATGCGTGCTTATAAAGATCTCTCTCCGGAGGTAATAGGACTCAGTGGAAATTATGTAAAAATCGAGGATGAGCTTCAACCTTATTTTGTTGACTTTTGCAGACCACTAAATAAAACAACAAGTTTTTTTTTTGTTTTTTTTGGGTAAACTGTCCTTTGCGCAAGTGACCAAGGTACAAATATATTGCACTTTAAAAGGATGATATGGACGTTGTCTTCGTTGAACAGGTTAATTTTAATTAAGCACCAGGCACTATTCCTGTCTGTGCATGATAAAATCCAGTGAAAGCAAGGTAATGAGCCCTCTCGAATCCAGACAACTTGATCCCTTAAGTCTGCTGACCAATCCTGATATAAGGGCCTCCTAAAGGTGTTTGATTTGGGCAGTGTTTTAAACAAGGCTAACTCGAAACGTTTTAAAATGATGACCATCGTTGACTTAACCCTGTGAACTGTGGATGTTTTATTGGCCGTGTCGGTTTACTCTTGCATGTCAATCGCGTGCGTCTAGTCACATATGTGGACTACATTGTGGTTTGCAACGGCCAAACGGAAGGCTTTCCAATCGAAAGTTAAGGAACGCGTGAGCCAGAGCAATTTCAGACACATCGAGGGCAAAAGTTGGGTCTGCCAGATCCCTCGGTTACACGTGTGTTTTCACAAATCCGTTTCACACGGCTCAGGCCATGTGACGGGACATGCTTTTGTCACTTAATCGGTACCCTAAGCACGCTCTATGTTGAAACTAGAGGGGGAGAGTCTGTATAAATGTGTCATTTGTTGGAATCCACCTTAATCGGATCCCCGCATGGAGAGTGCAATTTCTCCCTGAATGCCAGTTTATAACGTTTATTTCTCCTTGGAGCTGGATAAAAAAGAACTACGATGCAATAACCTCCATAGAAAACCAAAAGTCTGCATCCAACAGTCCATCTTCTGCCTTCACATCACTTTCAGTCTATTCCATGAAGCGTCGTACGTGTTCGGAGATAGCCATCTTGTCAATTTGCTTTAGTTCAGTCATCCATTCTAGAAGTGGTAGTTCAGAGTGTCCATGCTCGTCGGAAAATGTCCATTTCCCCTGACTGAAATAAACTGGACAATTTGATTACAATATAAATGAGACAAATCCAGAGCGGATTTACTACGGCCATGGTTTTCCTCGCTTTGGTCAAATAATATCTGTATTCGGGTTGAAATAGTTCTTTATAATCTAAGAATTACTTGTTCTACATTTTTGAAGGAATTGACCATCGTTTCAAAGTGCGAATAAGGAAGGTGCCAGTGCCCACGCTGACTTAATGCAAGGGCCAATTCTGTTTTGCAAGTTCAAAAATCTGAATAGGTCACTTAGCTTGCCTTTGATTGGATCAACACTACCGAAGATATTTCCAACTGATATACGTGTGACTTGCAGTAAACGATGCGAGTCATGAGTACCCCAATTGATTGGGTCACGGCGTAACCAATGGGTAATCCCCTAGAAATGTGTAACACTTACACCGTCAGTCGAAAGTTCAGCGTCGTGCCGAAAGCATGCAAACACAGTACCCGTATACTTTATTTAATCCGGAGGAACCGCTGCCAGAAATCCTGGTAAAACGAGCCTCGAAGGAGTTGGGAGAGGTCCAGGGCCAAGTTGGTGCGCATCTGGAGAGCTTCCGGCGATGGTTGTCCTCCATGCCTCATCTCAAGTGTCGCACAGGTTGTCTGAAGGACTTATTTAATCAATAGCATCTTCAAATATCATTTTTATGCGAAGTTTGACAAATTAAGTGTTGTCCTTTGTACTGCATCAACTGACATGGCTCAATGGCTAATTGAGAAAAATGTGCTACCGTTGGTAATGTGTCGAAGTAAGGTGCGAGCATCGTTACTCTGTTAAACAAAGATCGAGCGAAATTTATTTCTATTATTTGAGGTTTTTCAACGGTAACACAGATAGTTCAATACCTAAAATTATGATCTCTAGAGGTTAAAGCTCATGGTTGAGAGGACACAAATGTCAAAAGACATAGAGGCAAAATTGACGAAATAAATTAGACGAACCTGTCAATATTTGTGAATACAATCTGTATAAACGTAATTAAGCATGAAAATATTAAGTACCTTGGCTGTTCTCCACTTCAGTTTTGGAATGTAAGGTTCCATTTTGGCCTATTAAATTACAATAAATTTACTACTGTTGCATCATATTCGACTGTCCAAAATAGGTGTGGTCTGAAAGTACTCCTAAATAGGTTTGTCTAATTGCTTTGTATTGCACCATTTAGATTCGTCTTACAAGTTGTTGTCCTCATCTCAAGTGTCGCACAGGTTGTCTGAAGGATTACTTTAACCATTTTGGTCGTAAGCAGTGATTCTTTCATGCAAGGTTTTACAAGACTGAAGCATTGTTAGCTGCAGTGCATTGGCTGAGCATGGCTAAACACAAAATTGCGCAAAATTTGCCAGTGTATGCAATGTGATGAATTAAGGGTACGAGCGTCGTTACTCTGCAGAACAAAGACCAACTGAAATTTTGTTCTTTGATTTATCATTTTTCAATGGCAACCGAGATATTCAGAAGGCTCAAATATAAGTATGGGGTGGATTTTGAGCCCCATAGTTGAGAGTCCTTATTTGTCAATACACACATATGGTAGTAAATTATGTAAATGAACTAGACACATTTATTTATCTTCATGTATTAAACCTGAATGGAGCTAACGAAGCATGAAGGTTCTCAGCATCTTGAAGATTCTCCAATACAGTCCTGGAGTGTAACTCCGCCGTTTTTGTCCTTCCACGGTATTCACTCTCGAATTCCTCTTTAGAAAGCCTCGTGTTCCCTGATTCCAGTTTCTACTGCGTTTACTCTGTACCAGGCCAAATTTGAGCTATAAATTCCGTTTTCACAGTGGGGTTCTGTTGAGCTTTTTTTTGAATGCCTCCTTCGGAAGATTTTGCCTTTCTCTTGAAATTTATTTACTTGCGAGTTTCCAACGATGCAGAGATAGTCAAGAGGCTCAGAACTAATATGCGTGGACGTTAAGGCTCACAGTCGAGAGTCCTCAGGCGTAAATGGAAGACAATTTTACGAATAGAATAGACACACCTATTAATATTAATGTGTGCAATCTGAATAAATGTAAAAGAATAATGGAAGTTGTAGTTTGCCTTGCTATGCCACACTACAGTGCCGGAGAACGAGGCTGTAATCGTGTCGAACAACCGTTACATCCTATTGAAGTGCCCCAAAGATAGGTGAGCTTTGAAGGTACTCATAAAAAGGTTTGTCCAAGTACTTTACGTTTCGTCCTTTAGATTCCTTTTATAGGTTGCCCTCCTCTGGGACACAAAAAATAAGATTTAAAAACTGCACTCTCCGTTCGGAGCCACGTTTATTTGCGCGAATGTCAAAATGCTTCCACGTTATCCACATTTTACTTCCTTTTGAAAAAGTTTTGTCTTCCAATGTCAACCTCAAGGAAGTTTTATACCAAGCCCAATCTGAGGTGTAATTTCGGGATTGTGCGTAAAGCCTAAACTTCTTAACTAATAAACAAACCAATACTAAAACTACTTTATATTATTTACACGTTTTGAACGGTACCAGGGATATATAAACACTCTCAAACTATTACGTGCTCAACTTATGCATAATCATGCCAATTAATAGATTACCAAGGTTAAGGTCTTTAGTTTATCCAAAACTTTTATGCAACACCTAATGATGCATCATATTAAAATGTCGGAAAAAATAAAAAAAAAGAATTCAATAAATCATTGAATAGTTTTGTCCAACAAATGTGTTGAATGAATCTAAGGTGGACTCCTGTTGCGCTCTTCCAATTCCTCCTTCGGCAGATGATGCCTTTCTCTTGGCTTTTCTGCGACACGCGAAGTTCAATCACTCAAAGGCACAGAAACGCCTTGACAACTTCTGCACGTTCCGCACATCCGAATCTGCTGGAGCTCCATCTTGGTTTAACTGTGAACAGGACAGACAAGAGATTTTAATGGATTTTTGTTAGAAAAAGTGAGTTCCAGATAACCCAAAGGTGTCATAATTCTCTGTGCGATGAAATGCTCCAATATAAGATTGGCTTAGATCTTTAACGTTTATGCCGGTGTTTCACACAAATTAGCCTAATTAGGAGGCAATATTTCTGCCTTTCAAAACTTTCAGGCTGTTATCCGTGCTCGGTTTCACTCACGAGGGTGTAATCTGTATTTTGATGAGGGCTGGTAAGTTAATTGTGCGAGGCTCCGTTAGGATTGTTTAGAAAATTTGTCGAGGTATGATCTGAAACCCTGGAAATGTACGAAGCATGGAAAGAATGGAATGACGCCTTTATCTGCGATGGACGTATCCAAATAGGAGGCTTTGCAGTAATATGGGACCTTGCAGGAATGAGCAAAAGGGACTTTATCAAATTTCAAGATCCACGTCACTCCAAACTGAACACAATGTATTTCCAGGTCTGTAATTGCTCAGAATAATTAGCCAGGCTTATTACTTGACCTAACAAAGATAGAGGCTTGAATTGATTTGCTGGAAAAATGTCGCATCAATAAAAATTTGAATTAGAAAAATAAATAGCAGGGATTAATAGCAAAAGGTATTTAAGCTACTTGAGAAGATGACGACTGCTTTTCAGGATTCAATTTAAGTGCCTATACAAAGGCCTAATTTTCAATTATTTCCGATTATACCGGAGTTGTCTTATTTTTATAGAGAAAACTTTTGAAAATTTATGTAAGCCGTAAAGTTCACTAAATAGTTCGAGTTTTATGCACAATTTCATCTAACAACCATGAAATAAAATATTCTAAAAAACCACATAACTACATAAATTACAAATTTTAAGGAAGAATGCTTGCCAATCCATAAGAACATTTGCATTTGCATAAATTGGAGACAGGTATAATGGTTCGCGTAACCTACAGTACTGTGATTATTTGTGTTGTTTGCAAAAGGAAACAACAAGATTCTTAACCAGTTCTAGCTGCTACCTGATGTATCTTAAGAAGAACAGAAAGAGATGAGAATAGTCTGACGAAACTAGGCAAATGCATATTAGATTATCTTAATGGGTTGTTAGCAGCCTCGGATAATGTCTCGAAATACTGATTATTAGGCACACAAAGCTTAACCTCTCCGAGTGGTTGGAAGCGTTCGCCTTTATCTGCTTACTAAAAACCTTCCACCTTCCTTAGCTACGAATATCGATTGAATAGGGATTGTAACAGTCAATGCTTACCTCGGGATTCTTCGAAGGAAATAGTCATTTATGCAGTTTTGACTGGGAATCTCGCACTTCAAGTGGCTGGCGTCACTGGCCGTTATGAGACTAACAAAATCAGCCTACCTTCCTTAGATATGAATATCAATTGAATAATAACTGTAGCAGTCGTTGATTACCTCGGGAGTCTTCAAAGGAAATAGTTGTTTATTCAGTTTTGACTGGGAATCTTGCACTTTGATTCCTTTTGTCAATACTAACTACAGATTTGGTTGAGTGGAAAATAGTTAGATCTGCCTAATCCGGCGTAGAATAGAGCTTTGCTTAAAAACGCTTCATATTTACAGTAAACATTCTAGTTGCATCACCGCATGAGGCTTGAAAATAACAATCCACTCAATTCATTTCCACTAGTGTGTTCACGGACAAACTACTCCTCATTTATTTTCCTTAATATTAGCAACCAATTCTTCTTTAAAGTTACAGCTGTTTTGCCTTCAACGTTTCTTTGTAAACGTTGCAAATGTGAAAATTACCCCATCGATTTCGACGGGTTAAACCGTGTGCACCGCATCAATGTAGTGCGGGAACGGTGACTTGCGCGTTAATAAGATTTTAAAGGTAGTAGACTTACGTTGCATTTACCGCACTCTCTCCTCCTTCATCACCTAATTGGGAGCGGACTCAACTACTCATGAGATACGGTAGGGGTTTTTTGTTGCTTGTTTGAATGTTCGGACGGTGAGCATTCAATCTATGAGTTGCAATCGGCATGCAGAATACTTGCTCACAGCATTTGTTTAGGGTACCTTTTCTAGCCGTGTGTTCCATGAGAGGGCAAGCAGTGCTGTCCCTAAATAGGCTTGCTGGTACATCCCAGACGGTTGCCGAACACCATTATGGCTTACTGATTGGTTTTCAGTGAGAGAGTGACCAGACCTAGCCTTGAACGCCTACGGGCGTGCATGTCGGCCTCTCCGCAGGACTTTTGAAATGGGTGGGGAGGATAATTATGGGGCGTATTTGGGGACAGACACAGAACCGGATACCTTCACGCTGTTTAGTTTGCCGATCAAAGCGGTTGCTGGGGTGTGGCCGCTAAACAGAGCCTAATTTCAAAGATTCACATGTAATAGCTGCCAGTTAAAGGGCCTGTGAGGAGCACTCACCACCTGCTTACGGAATTGGAGTGCCCCAATGCAACTCGCACGCTGACACGCTAACTGGACACACTTACAGCCCACGGTGCTATCACGTGCTACTAGAAGCCCGCGGTTTACTCTAGTTCGGTGATCTACAATCAAGTTTCATCCGGGTTCGTTTTTAAAAAAGCACAATATGAACCAATGTGGCCACGAGAGACTGTGTCTAGCTTGACAGGTCTTTTCTGCGCACCGTTTTCTCGCTCGATAGTGCATAGGTAGTAACGCGCAGAAAACTGGTTGGAGTCCACAGCGTAGACGAGATGTTCCTTAGTCCCTCAATATGTCCTGCGCCGTTGACTTTTTGAAATAAACTGCATTGACTAAAGGGCTTGTAGCCTATTGACGTCGAAATTTCTACCACAGGCAAGAACTTTAGCGACAATGTGTTGGTTAGGTGAGGGCAACGCACATCGAACTAATCCACATTTTGTTTTAGGAAGCTCTGCCTTTTCGCATAAAAAAAATGGTCTACCTGAATGTGCCAAAATTCTTCGAACTGTTCCTCAAGGCAGTGTCAACGTGGCTCAGTGAGAAGATGAAATCGAAGGTAAGACGTGCTTAATCAGGGTGATTGCACTTAAGAAAGTAATAAGAGCAACGTGGGGAAACAGAGGGATATGATTTCTAGGGATCAACCACACATATGCAGCTCTCATCCATCTAACTTGTAAGCAATCGGAAACCTCAAATTATAGGTTCGGCCGTCGTAGTACGAAGATGTCCAATCTGCACTCCACAGTCTGGTGGTGCAGGGACGGTGAATTACACATGGCTTAGTTTGGAATGATGTTCGGGTCGCACTGCATCTACCGCACTCAGTCTCCACTGACTCGTCTGTGTCCGGTGTTAAGATAGAGTCAAGAAGACCAGAGACGGAGTCGGACGTAGATGACTGGCATGCCCAGAGACGCTTCTGACCGTGGCGCCACGCCTGCTTTAGATCCCACAGAGTGGAATGGCCAAATATGGCAAAACTGGCTGGTGCAGCGTGAGAATGTATCTACGCGTGCCACCACGCCCACTATATATGGCATTAGTTATGGGAGCGCAACCAGAATAACGCCTGACCTGCCATGATCAGGCGCCCGTGATGGTTCAGTGAAACTACCATGCAGCCAATTTAGGAGGTACATATCACAGGTAAATGCAGAACGAACAGCAGCTTTACTTGTAAGATTTGGAAGTTGATACCTGCAAACAGTTAGTATACCCACTTGCGGGAAATTCCAAGACTTCAGGGTTGTCTTCGGGCAACCAGCGTTACCCACAGAATGCAACAGTCAAGGTAAGGAATGCAAATGTCGAAGGCTGCAAACATACTTTAAAGCCTGATCAAAATTTGTCCCTCATTGAGGACCTATTTTAAACCTAAAGGACACAAAAGGTCCGTAAACGTCAACATCCAGCATTAAAGATTCTCGTCTGTTTGGTGTGCATTTTTAATGGCGTTGTATCACATAAGTGAACATCATGACATGTGGCTGAATTAAGAATTGCAGCTGGAGAGTTAAGAGCGTTTACGATTTCGGTGAAAGCGGTTAAACAATGTCGCCACATTCCTACAACACTCCTTAGTAGCCGTAAAGTAAGGCAGAAGAAGGGGTTGTCCTCATTTTTGCTAACGGGATTCCTTATGGTTCATTGAAAAAGGGCGCAAATGCGTCAATTTTTAATCGAGCGGCTACTTTAAAGCCAGCCGCTCTTTCATGCAGAAGAACTGATCCGTTTCGGGACATTGACTTAGAGCCGGACACTGTATGAAATAGATCTTCAATGCAGAAATGTTGATTCATTTTGGGAGATAAGTTCTAATACCACTCTGCGAACATGCATTGTCATTTAGCAGGTTGACTTATTCTATGGTAGCCAAGAGTTTCTGGGTGAATCAAAAGCGAAGAGGCTAACAAGTATACCTAGGCCATGTTTTAAAATGCGATTTGATGGAAATTTCAATAAATATTAATTTTGACATTTAAAAAATTCCTGAGATGAGTCACATTTACTAAAAAACTGGAATATACAAGCAACTCCTCAGCATATAAAGGTTTTGGTGAAATATTTTACAAATAATGTTTGCAATTGATGCTTTCACTTGCCGATGCTTTGGAAAAGCTCATTATACGTATTTAAGCATGCAGCGATGATCTTAAGATATATTTATTCCTTAATGACGAGGAAATGTGTTTTCTACTTACCATCAGATCCTAATCCTGCAGAAGGATCTGAAGCCAGCTTATGATTGCATACCTGGCTTGGAAGAACTGATGCCTTCGGAGTACAATGGAGGCAACTGTTCCTTTGAGGAAATCTGTGGTAAGGATGCTTTTGCGAGACTCGTGGTTTCAAGTACAGTTTTCGTATCTCATTAATGTCACCTCATGCTGTATGAGTAACAAACGATGTCTTTCACACATTAAAGTAAACATGCATTTGCCAAACTAGGCATTTAAACACTGGCTTGGCTGTCTGAAAAATATAAATTTTCGGGGATAGGAACTGTCAATTTTATGCAGCAGGGAACAGCAGATTTGACTCAAATGATTTACTATTCCGCAAAATAATTGATGATCTGAGATAACTGCAGTGAGTTGGTGGATTTCACATTAATTTACAGACTACCAGAAATTTCAGTCAGTTAAGAAAAATGTCACGCCACGCCTAAGCACAAAATTTGGGTTAAAGCAGTTCTTTTGTAGAGAGCTTAAATCTTGTTATATAAAAAAATGTATAAAAAAATCCAGGAGCTTTAGGCAATTTTGTTTTTACGTTCAGAACTTGATGCGTTACTCTTTTGACATGAGCAAATACGTAAGCAATGCAAAACCTGTCATTGAATTTTTAAATTGTGCCTGATGGTGCTGCTGGGCACACCTATCTCTCAAACCGTCAGCACACTTGCCCCGTTCTGCCTTGGGGCTCAGTCTGGACTCCCTTCAGTAGCCGGTTAGAGTGTGGAATTAACAGAAATGAAATAACATTATCGACAACGATAACGGAGATTGGAATGAGCTTTTCTGGCTCATTAGCGTCAGGAACGCGGCGGGGACAACGAGTCCGCGACTGAATGGTTAGGGCATTAGACCTAGTAATGGATTAAAGTCTCAGGTGTTGCAACGCCTGGGGTTATGTAGGGCTGGCTGCTGACGGCTCCTAAACCAGAAATGATCGTTCCAGTCTCCCTTCTCTTTGTTGGTAATGTTATTCCTCCCACAACATTCGATGGAAAATCTAGAGTACAAGTCTAGCATATGGACAACAGAAGTTTAATTTACCAGACAGTAACGCAATTTAGAGCATTCTCCAGGTCCAATATATTAACGGTAATGCTTTGGTATGTAGACGAGGAGGATTTACTACGCAAGAATACCAACTTAATTTATTAAACTAAAGGTTGTACGGTGAAGTTCTTCCTTGGGTTAAAGTTAAGTTTATGTTAAGAGTTAAGGTTTTGGTTGGGGTTAAGGTAAGGGTCAGTGTTATAGATGTGCGTTCTAATGTCCCACGGGTATAAGTTCTATTACCACCATTCCCATAAGAGAGGCTTTTTGGGTTATTTTTTGGTGACCCCGACTACATACCAGACCCTTGCCCAGTTGCTCAAACTGCATAAGGCATCAGTGCTCCCAAATTGTCTCCGTGGTTTTGGACTAAGTTAAAGTGGTCTACCAGGGTAGGAATATAGGTTAATGTGAAACCTTTTTTATAGCTACCAAGTAAATTGCATAGGAGGATTTACTTTGATTTCAAGATTTTTCCCTAAAGTTTAAGCGTTTTTAGATAAAAACATTCAGGAATTCTCCGCAATGCCGAAGAATTATCTCGACTTTGGCATATCCGTCGACGAAGAAAAAAGGCCCAGCAATTCAAAAAACATGATGCGCGTTTATAAAGATCTATCTCCGGAGTTAATGGGAATCAGTGGAAATTATATAAAAATCGAGGATGATATTTAACATTGTTCCACTGACTTTGACAAACCACTAAATAAAAACGTACTTGTTTGCTTTTTCGCATAAAGATTCCTTCGGGGAAGTGGTTGGATGGCAACAGAGGTCTCGAGATGCTGCACGCACATAATCGATCGAAAGCAACACTTCTGTCACGGAACTATTTTTGGAAAGAAACCGAATTGGTCTCCCTGGCGTTAAGTAAAGAACAGTTTTGATACGACCTGCTAGTGTGTGATTTGGCTTCCTTGCTGGTCATAGCAAAACATAAGAAAACAATCTGTCCCCTTGGAAGCAGTCAGGTCCCTTTATACGAATGTGTCGTAGACACCTTACAACGGTTAGACCAGAGGAATGAAATACTTTCGGTCCTAGAAGAATATTGCTATGAATAGAAATGTCCCTACCACCCGCAAATGCAAATGTCCTTGGGCTAATTTCGAGGGGTGCAAATTGTCGTAATTCCATACCATAACCTGAACCCGCCCAGATATCCTCTTAAATCTAACCATACCTTAGTGCATGGCAGCATAAAATACTGCTTGAAGGTACAACCTTGCCCTGCAGAAACGTGAAGAGAAAGCACGTAAAAGGATAAATGCACAAGCAAACAAACTGTGCTGGAGCGGCCACGTAAGGATGAAGGTCGACGACTACCCAAGCGAACATTAACTGTGGACCCATTGTTCCTTGGAGTTCTTGCTCGAGCCCCGCCAGCTGCCGCACGGTGGCTGATGCTATAGGCAGAATAACATGACGAACAGAGAGAGAGGGAACCCCAATGCCCAACAGGACGAGTGAGTCCTGTAACCGATCGGTGAGTGCCCACTTACAATAGCTAATATTCCCAATCGAAACCGGCATGCCAACGAGGTCGTTGCGCATTGGGATAGAGCGTTAACCTTCTAACCAACAGGTCACGAGTTCGAGCCTTGTGTGCTGGGACACCTCGGTTTGGGTATGACTGGCTGATGACGGCTGATAAGTCAGAAATGGCCATTCCAGTCTCCTTGTCCGTATTGTCAACTGCCATTTAGTTCGCGGATTGATCCCCTTCGTCACCTTCAGTCCGTCACAGTGTCAACCAAACCAAGCGGACGTGCTATACCATATAATTCCCACAACACCATATTAATCAGTGTGGACTACCCTCACCGCGTATCCTCACCGTATCACCACGTGTCAGTCCCGATTGAACCGCAAAAACGGGACCAATGTCAGGACAAAAATAGAATTTATCATCATCATCATCATCATCATCATCAGTGAAGACAAAATGCCTGCCTATATATGTTGCGACTGTGCATTGTACTGACACATCGGCCCGGTTAGACACCCGTGAGTCTATCAAACTGGGACATCCAGGAGATGGGGCACCAACGACAACTTCCTCTGCATCGCAAGCATGGAACGACCATTCATCTCTACAAGCGGGAAGGGAAGCGGTGATACTGCTAGAGCTACCGCAGAATTTGCTGTTTAACATCACTAGGATGCTCTTCACTTGCATCTTTCTCAATCGTCTTACCGGTTGTCTAGAACAGAGCCGTCTTCCCGGAACGTCAATGCGGTTCCCAGCAACATCGTGCAGCCATCCACATGATTTTTGCTGCCACTCAGGTACAAGAAAATATCCCGGAGATATGGCTAAATGCCTTCGACACGCTGAAGCGCGATAGGCGTGGGAGAATCATGCAGAAATTCAGATGTGCTGAGTGATGGTGCGTCGGCTCGGTGACGGGATGTTGGCGTGCATCAGTGAACAGCGGAGTGAAGCAGGGCTACATACTCGTTCCTACGCTTTTCAATATCATTTTTCTAACATGCTGAGCGACTTGGGATCTGCATCACATACAGAACTGGCGATCATCACTTTACTTGCTGAATATGGCTCAACTACCACTTAAGCAAATATTACTATCCTACCTAATGTGACGACGTAGGGGTCGGGCATCGTTAGTCTACTAAACAAAGGTTTTTCTACTAAACAAAGGTTTTTCAGCAATACCAGAATCAGTTTGTGCGGGTTTTGGGGCTCACGCGGACAGTACTTTTATGTCATTAGATATTTATTGAGGAAAAGACCATAAATAGGTTAGAAACATCTCTTCATATTCATGTATGCAATCTGAATAGAGGTAATTAAGCGTAGAATTTACCATTCAACTTAATATTCTGCACAACAGTGCTGGGGTAAAAGGCTGCATCTGTTCTGACTTAATTATTCTAAACGAACACTTGTAACATCCTACTTAATTTTCAGAAAAATATGTGAGTTTTGATGGTACTCTCAAAGAGGTTTGTCCACGTACTTTGCAGTCCACCATGTAGATTTTTTCAACAAGTTGCAGTCCTCCGGGGAACATCGAAAATACTATTTTAGTAATATGATATTTAAAACCTTCGCCCTACTCCTGGAGCCACATGCATCTGAGTAAATGTCCAAATCCTTCAACGCCATTCACATTTAAAGTCACATTGAGAAAGCATTACTTTCCAAGGGTAACCTAGATGCCATTGTTACCGCACATAATGTGTGCGCCAAATTATGGCTTATGTGTGAAATCCTGTTACGCTCTTCAAATGGCTCTTTCGGCAGAGGTTGCATTTGTCTTGCCTTATCTGCGACACGCGAAGTTCAATCATTCGAAGGCGCAGAAACACCTAGATAACTTCTGCACTTTCTGCATATCTGCGTCTGTTGGAGCTGCCTCGTGGTTTAACTATGATCAGGACAGAATATAAATCTTAATGGATTTCGTTTGAAAAAGTGAGGTTCAAATAACCCAGGATGTTGAAAATGTCTGGACATTCTAAAGGTAGTTAAGCGTATTAGTTTGCAGCATATCGTAACGCCTACAAAACAGTCATGTCAATAAAACATTTTCTTAAGTGCAAATGATCGAATTGTGGTCCCTTAGATCTCTAAAATTAAAAGGTTATTTAAATAATAATGTTTATAATAACTAAGGAAACATCAAAATTAATGTTTTACGGAGAAACATTACGTTAAAATAATGTGAAATAACATGCTGATATGTAACATAAGCTCGGATCTGTAACTTTTATGTCAGTGTTCGACTCAAAATATATAAATTAAGCTGGAACATTTTTATCACATCTTAAATGTCAGGATGGTTACCGTGCTCTGTAGTTTGATGAGAGCAGGTATGTTTAGCATCGGAGGCTCTTTCAAGTTTCTTTAGCGGACTAATCAAAGTGGACAGCTAATGCGAAGGAACTTTGCAAGGCATCGCAAGCATGGAATGACGGATTTCTCTGCGACGAACGTGTTCAGCTAGGAGGAATTGCATTCATCATGGATCTTGGAAAAATTAGCAAACGATGATTAATGAGATTCCAGGATCCACCACCTCCACACTGAGCACAAGGTATTTTCATTTCGTTAACACGACCTGGCACATCTATTAACTGGCACGATGAGAGCAAATGTCTTAATTAAGGGAAGTAATTACTGGCAATCATACCAAGGCACAAACTGCCTCTAGGTCAGCCACATTCCCCGTAATTTCTGATTATATTGATGTTGTCTGACTGCAAAGAACAAACTTTGTGGTCACCTACCTGAACCGTTGACTTTATTAATTTTTTTAATGTGCGTTTAATTTGTGCTGTAACCTGAGTGAAATAAGATATTTATAAAACAACCTAGACTCCATTATACAGGAATATTTCTTTACTAATTTAACAACAGTATTTACGACACGTATGCCTTGCTCGAGCCTACGTCATAGGATGCTTAGTAGTACAGTATTTCGTATATATCCAGATGCTAGTTCTTGAATGAAGCAATTCAATTTCCATGTTTCAATGGAAAATGGAAAGGTGAAGACACTTTTTCTGCATTGGCCTCAACTTAGAAATATAACAAATTGGTCATTCACTGAGGGCTGCTTCTCAAAATATAACTTTGCCCAACACATTTGTCTAATTGCTTTTCTTAGGTATGGTTTTAAGTATATTAGAAAGATACCTTTACCCTTTCCCACGGCTTTTCTCTTAGCACATCATGTATCGTATGACATTTTGTTGAAGATTTTATTAAAGGCAAACGTATTGGTTGCAGGCTAAAAGTGCTAAGTGACGTTCTAATAATGTAAACTTGGTGCATGGCGCCACCTTTACCATTTCTTTTCTTGTTCACAATCGACCACGTTCCTGCCGTTTGAAGTTCTCTACAGTAAATTAGAAGGTTTGCAGCTGTAGAACCTTGCTTGCGTTCCTACTTATACTTTTAAAACGATAAGTGCACATACCATGACTGTTTTGGAGAACGGGACCTGCGTAGAGTCACGGCCGAAGGCAAAGCAAAGGAGTACCTATATGCGGCGCACCAAATGCGGAATGCACACAGGCAGCCAATCAGCGTGGGATACATCATTGGGCCTTGCTCACGCGTACGGCCGGTCCAACCATTGAGATGTTCCCGCGAAATCTTCTCACGAACGAAACGGTCAATCACCGACCGACAAGCAATATGTCGGAAGCTTTTGGAGCAGCCTTCACGATTGGTACGCGATAGGCCGTAAAGTTCGTGAACATTCAGGGGACAGAATCAATATGGCGAGTTTCGCAGAAACAACAACTCCGTGTGTTCGCAGGCTTCAGAAACAGTTAAAGCCGACTTATGAGAACATAACTCACTTTAAAGAACGGAGGCCTTAGGAGTACAATAGAAGCAAATGCTGGTATGACGAAATCTTTTATAAGAATGCGTTTGCCTGCTTCATGATTTAGGGTAAAATCCCGGTACCATAGCAAGGTCACTCAAGCAGCATCAGAAGTAAATGAATAATATGAGAAACATCCTCACATTGAGTCATCAATCTCTTGGCTAAACTGCTCCTTTAAATACTTAAATTACTGGCACATTACCAGTAGGCCATCGTGGTATCTTAAATATTGTATTAAGTGAATAATAAAACTTCGATGAGCTTTAACCCACTTTTCTGTTTAGCTTAGAAAGAGTAGCGGTACGCTTTTGGCACTTGGAAATAGGTAGAAAATGAAAGTTTTCAACTATGAAGCATAAAACGACGTCAACTGAGTAAAACATTCATCCGGGTGCTGCTAGACACCCCCATATCTTACGAAAGACAGTATACAATGAAACTTCCGGGAGTAAAAAATATTAAATCTAGGTAAGTGTTCTAACACCGAGCCAGTGGAGGGTTAATACACCACACAGCGATTCCACCTAGAGCCTTAACCAACTCCAACTAACTTACCTGTCCCAGTTAGCCCAAGTGTGTTGGGTTAATGTCAGCATGGTACCGGACGAACTAAGGGTGCTCTATTGAGGTAATGATAAATGTGACTAAGAAACTCCTTTGCTATAGCTAGCAAATCTATCATGTATGAGGCTTCAGCCCTTTTTCAAGTTTGTTTAATAAGTCGTAATTTTTTAGAGCAACAAATTCGGGAATCCTCCCCAATCCTAAAGAATTACCTGGACTTTGACATACCCGTTGACGAATCAAAAAGACTTAGGGTTTTAAGGAATTTGATGCGTGCTTACAAAGATCCCTCTGCGGAAGTAATGGGAATCCGTGGAACTTATATGAAAATAAAGGAGGTAAGTTAAACTGGGTCTGCGAAATAAGAACAGCATATTCTGTTTTGTTGTTTGAATAAACTTTTTTTCGTGCGAAGTGGTTGGCTGCAGCGGTAACAGATGTCTATCGATGCTCCACTCTAGTAAGTAACTGAGAATTACTCCGGTCATACATATCTTTAGCTTTTGCGTACTGACTTGCGAACGAGGATTGGTTTAACGCACCCATTTCGGTGTCAATGAAACTCTCAAAATGTACACGGCGGTTGTGTGACCAGAACGTAATCGCGTCTAGTAACTGGGTCATGTTTCTACTAAGGAGGTTTTCTGGATGTTTTGCACTTTGGAGATCTTTCACTCTGACGTGCATTCAGTTTTCCTGAATGAAAAACTAAATAGCTGAGACAGTGTGTCGTTGGAGCAGCGAGGTCTGTTCATGAAATGCTCTACAAAGATTAACGGTTAGGCCATCTTTAAAAGCTTCTGCCAAAATCTAAATAACTATATAGGGCGGTCTAACTTGTGGTTGTAGGCAACTTGCAAATGCACTTCGACTGAGTGTGCGGGTGTTCGTGGAGTTATTTGAGTCTTCGCTTTAAGTTCCCCTATTTATAGCATTAGTGTATGTGTTGAATTTCTCGTCGTTCCCAGTGACTCGTATAATGCAAAAACACCTTGTGGTGCAGATAAGGACACACTTGACAGAATAGAAATAAAGAATAAAATGTTCAAACCTCAACCATGCATAAATTTCCCAATGAATTCCTTATTTAATATTCTAAAAAATCAAATTTCAAACTCAAAATCAAACTAAGAATCTTGTGAATGAAAAATGCAGTTCTTATCCAAATGGGTCACAACAGGGAAGGGAAAAGTATACAAGAAGTGGAGGAAACACTTGGGAGAATTGCAAAGCTTGATCAAAAATATTTTTACGGCCGGCTACTTCTCCACGCCGGACATAGTCTTGCTCGTGAGACTGAGAACGCTTAAGCTCTTAAGTACATAGCCGGCTACCGCAGCCCGTGCTCCGAATCCATTACGACCACAAGCGTTGGCCTTGGAAGTGTAGGTCTGTTGTGACCTTCAAGTACACAAGACTGACTTAACATCCCTTCTTGAGAGATCGATCGCTCTTTCAATAGAACAGGAATAATACACCGTAGCGACCTCATCGTGCGTTCCCGGATACCTCTACGATGACATGTAGGCTCATACCATGAGAGCTGGGATTCGTGTTGCTGTATCATCCAGATACCGAGCATAACATTTCGGTCTGTCACGTAGGAAAACCAGTTACTCCAACTGTTGGAAGATGGCCTCGGTTATAAGTTCTAAAATCAGTAAGCCTATTTGCCTGCCCTTCACCTGCTCGTAACATTTTCCGTCGAAAGAAAGGTAAGACTTAAGACGGAAATTCAAGAGTTTTAGGAGTTGTTTGTGTCCAAGGAGATTCTTCATTTGATAGCGTTTGTCTCGTAGAAGTAATTTGATAGTCTTGCCTACCAGTTCCTGCGAATTGGAAGAAATAAGCACGTGAAAACAATAGATACCATTACGTCGTTTGGCATCATAAACGAGTCCCAGCAGTTTCATGAGTGCTTCTTATTTTAGTACGCATGTGATCATGTGGCCACTTCGTACTATAAACAATGCGCACCTTGTGTCTATATCACCGATATCCATCACTGTCTCCGATCCTAAACGTTAGGTCAATAAACTTCTTGTTCCAGCGATCGCATCTCCTCGTCATGAAGTGCTTCCTCGAACTCACCTGTTTGCTTCTATCCGCACCTCTTGTACGCTTTTTGTGTTAGTACAAGCTGCTCAAACCACTTTATCTTCTTCTTCTGCCTATCTGGCCACGTTACGACTTAGCATTCTACTCACGCCTCAGCCCGGTCAGTCTCCCGTGAATCTGTATTAATATCAAAAGCGTTTTGCTTTAGTGTGCAAAAAATTATGAGTAAAATTAGACAAAAATTGGAATAAAAAGTCAACATTAACCTGTGCCCTCTTGGCCAATGAGTTTCTTCTTCTTTCTTCTTCTTTCTTCTTTCTTCTTTCTTTCTTTCTTTCTTCTTTCTTCTTTCTTTCTTTCTTTCTTCTTTCTTCTTTCTTCTTCTTCTTTCTTTCTTTTTTCTTTTCATTTATAACCCGTGGAGGATTTACTCCTTCTTTTTTCTTCTTTCTTTCTTTCTTTCTTTCTTCTTTCTTTCTTTCTTTCTTCTTTCATCTTCCTTCTTCCTTCTTCTTTCTTCTTCTTCTTTCTTTCTTTCTTCTTCTCATTTATAACACGTAAAGGGTTTCTTTCTTCTTTTATTCTTTCTTTCTTCTTTCTTTCTTCTTTCTTCTTTCTTTCTTTCTTTCTTTCTTCTTTCTTCTTTCTTCTTTCTTTTTTTCTTTCTGCTTTCTTCTTCCTTCTTCCTTCTTCTTTCTTCTTCTTCTTTCTTTCTTTCTTCTTCTCAATTAAAACCCGTAAAGGATTTCTTTCTTTCTTTTTTTATCTCTTTCTTCTTTCTTTCTTCTTTCTTTCTTCTTTCTTTCTTTCTTTCTTTCTTTCTTCTTTCTTCTTTCTTCTTTCTTTCTTTCTTTCTTCTTTCTTCTTTCTTCTTCTTTCTCCTTTCTTATTCTTTCTTCTTCTTCTTTCTTTCTTTCTTCTTCCCATTTATAACCCGTGGCGGGTTTATTTGTTTCTTCTTTCTCTCTTTCTTCTTTCTTTCTTCTTTCTTCTTCTTTCTTCTTCTTCTTTCTTTCTTTCTTCTTCTCATTTATAACCCGTGAAGGGTTTCTTTCTTTCTTCTTTCTTCTTTCTTTCTATCTTTCTTCATTCTTCTTTATTCTTTCTTTCTTTTTTCTTTCTTCTTTTTTCTTCTTTCTTCTCCTTTCTTCTTCTTTCTTTATTTCTTCTTCTCATTTATAACCCGTGGAGGGTTTCTTTCTTTCTTCTTTTTTTTCTTTCTTCTTCTTCTTTCTTTCTTTCTTTCTTCTTTTTTCTTTCTTTCTTTCTTTCTTCTTTCTTCTTCCTTCTTCCTTCTTTTTCTTCTTTCTTTCTTTCTTTCTTTCTTCTTCTCATTTATAACCCATGAAGGATTTCTTTCTTCTTTTTTCTTTCTTTCTTCTTTCTTCTTTCTTTCTTTCTTTTTTCTTCTTTCTTCCCTCTTCTTTCTTTCTTTCTTTCTTCTTTTTTCTTCCTGCTTCCTTCTTTTTTCTTCTTCTTCTTCTTTCTTTCTTTCTTCTTCTCGTTTATAACCCGTGAAGGGTTTCTTTCCTTCTTCTTTTTTCTTTCTTTTTTCTTTCTTTCTTCTTTCTTTCTTCTTTCTTCTTTGTTCTTTCTTTCTTTCATCTTTCTTCTTTCTTTTTCTTTCCTCTTTCTTTATCTTTCTTCTTCTTCTTTCTTTCTTTCTTCTTCTCATTTATAACCCGTGGAGGGTTTATTTGTTTCGTCTTTCTTTCTTCTTTCTTTCTTCTTTCTTCTTTCTTCTTCTTTCTTCTTCTTCTTTCTTTCTTTCTTCTTCTCATTTATAACCCGTGGAGGGTTTCTTTCTTTCTTTCTTCTTTCTTCTTCTTTCTTCTTCTTCTTTCTTTCTATCTTCTTCTCATTTATAACCCGTGAAGGGCTTCTTTCTTTCTTCTTTCTTCTTTCTTTCTTTCTTTCTTCTTTCTTCTTTCTTATTTCTTTCTTTCTTTCTTCTGTATTCTTTCTCCTTCTTTTCTCGTTCTATATCTTTCTTCTTCTTCTTTCTTTCTTTCTATTTCTTATTTATAACCCATGGAGGGTTTATTTGTTTCTTCTTTCTTTCTTCTTTCTTCTTCTTTCTTCTTCTTTCTTCTTCTTCTTTCTTTCTTTCTTCTTCTCATTTATAACCCGTGGAGGATTTATTTGTTTCTTCTTTCTCCCTTCTTTCTTTCTTCTGTCTTCCTTCTTCTTGTTTCTTCTTCTTCTTTCTTTCTTTCTTCTTCTCATTTATAACCCGTGAAGGGTTTCTTTCTTTCTTCTTTCTTCTTTCTTTCTTTCTTTCTTCTTTCTTCTTTCTTCTTTCTTTCTTTCTTCTTTCTTCTTCTTTCTTTCTTTCTTCTTCTCATTTATAACCCGTGAAGGGCTTCTTTCTTTCTTCTTTCTTCTTTCTTTCTTTCTTTCTTCTTTCTTCTTTCTTATTTCTTTCTTTCTTTCTTCTGTATTCTTTCTCCTTCTTTTCTCGTTCTATATCTTTCTTCTTCTTCTTTCTTTCTTTCTATTTCTTATTTATAACCCGTGGAGGGTTTATTTGTTTCTTCTTTCTTTCTTCTTTCTTCTTTCTTCTTCTTTCTTCTTCTTTCTTCTTCTTCTTTCTTTCTTTCTTCTTTCTTCTTCTTTCTTTCTTTCTTCTTCTCATTTATAACCCGTGAAGGGCTTCTTTCTTTCTTCTTTCTTCTTTCTTTCTTTCTTTCTTTCTTCTTTCTTCTTTCTTATTTCTTTCTTTCTTTCTTTGTATTCTTTCTCCTTCTTTTTCTCGTTCTATATCTTTCTTCTTCTTCTTTCTTTCTTTCTATTTCTTATTTATAACCCGTGGAGGGTTTATTTGTTTCTTCTTTCTTTCTTCTTTCTTCTTTATTTCTTCTTTCTTCTTTCTTTCTTTTTTCTTCTTTCTTCCCTCTTCTTTCTTTCTTTCTTTCTTTCTTCTTTTTTCTTCCTGCTTCCTTCTTTATTCTTCTTCTTCTTCTTTCTTTCTTTCTTCTTCTCGTTTATAACCCGTGAAGGGTTTCTTTCCTTCTTCTTTTTTCTTTCTTTCTTCTTTCTTTCTTCTTTCTTCTTTGTTCTTTCTTTCTTTCATCTTTCTTCTTTCTTTTCCTTTCCTCTTTCTTTATCTTTCTTCTTCTTCTTTCTTTCTTTCTTCTTCTCATTTATAACCCGTGGAGGGTTTATTTGTTTCGTCTTTCTTTCTTCTTTCTTTCTTCTTTCTTCTTTCTTCTTCTTTCTTCTTCTTCTTCTTTCTTTCTTTCTTCTTCTCATTTATAACCCGTGGAGGGTTTCTTTCTTTCTTCTTTCTTCTTCTTTCTTCTTCTTCTTTCTTTCTATCTTCTTCTCATTTTATAACCGTGAAGGGGCTTCTTTCTTTCTTCTTTCTTCTTTCTTTCTTTCTTTTCTTCTTTCTTCTTTCTTATTTCTTTTCTTTCTTTCTTCTGTATTCTTTCTCCTTCTTTTTCTCGTTCTATATCTTTCTTCTTCTTCTTTCTTTCTTTCTATTTCTTATTTATAACCCGTGGAGGGTTTATTTGTTTCTTCTTTCTTTCTTCTTTCTTCTTTCTTCTTCTTTCTTCTTCTTCTTTCTTTCTTTCTATTTCTTATTTAAAGTGGAGGTTGTTTCTTCTTTCTTTCTTCTTTCTTCTTTTTCTTCTGCTTTCTTCTTCTTTCTTCTTCTTCTTTCTTTCTTTCTTCTTCTCATTTATAACCCATGAAGGATTTCTTTCTTCTTTTTTTCTTTCTTTCTTCTTTATTTCTTCTTTCTTCTTTCTTTCTTTTTTCTTCTTTCTTCCCTCTTCTTTCTTTCTTTCTTTCTTTCTTCTTTTTTCTTCCTGCTTCCTTCTTTATTCTTCTTCTTCTTCTTTCTTTCTTTCTTCTTCTCGTTTATAACCCGTGAAGGGTTTCTTTCCTTCTTCTTTTTTCTTTCTTTCTTCTTTCTTTCTTCTTTCTTCTTTGTTCTTTCTTTCTTTCATCTTTCTTCTTTCTTTTTCCTTTCCTCTTTCTTTATCTTTCTTCTTCTTCTTTCTTTCTTTCTTCTTCTCATTTATAACCCGTGGAGGGTTTATTTGTTTCGTCTTTCTTTCTTCTTTTTTCTTTCTTCTTTCTTCTTTCTTCTTCTTTTTCTTCTTCTTCTTTCTTTCTTTCTTCTTCTCATTTATAACCCGTGGAGGGTTTCTTTCTTTCTTCTTTCTTCTTCTTTCTTCTTCTTCTTTCTTTCTATCTTCTTCTCATTTATAACCCGTGAAGGGCTTCTTTCTTTCTTCTTTCTTCTTTCTTTCTTTCTTTCTTCTTTCTTCTTTCTTCTTTCTTTCTTTCTTTCTTCTGTATTCTTTCTCCTTCTTTTCTCGTTCTATATCTTTCTTCTTCTTCTTTCTTTCTTTCTATTTCTTATTTATAACCCGTGGAGGGTTTATTTGTTTCTTCTTTCTCCCTTCTTTCTTTCTTCTGTCTTCTTTCTTTCTTTCTTCTTCTCATTTATAACCCGTGGAGGATTTATTTGTTTCTTCTTTCTCCCTTCTTTCTTTCTTCTGTCTTCTTTCTTCTTGTTTCTTCTTCTTCTTTCTTTCTTTCTTCTTCTCATTTATAACCCGTGAAGGGTTTCTTTCTTTCTTCTTTCTTCTTTCTTTCTTTCTTCTTTCTTCTTTCTTCTTTCTTTCTTTCTTCTTTCTTCTTCTTTCTTTCTTTCTTCTTCTCATTTTTATAACCCGTGAAGGGCTTCTTTCTTTCTTCTTTCTTCTTTTCTTTCTTTCTTTCTTCTTTCTTCTTTCTTATTTCTTTCTTTCTTTCTTCTGTATTCTTTCTCCTTCTTTTCTCGTTCTATATCTTTCTTCTTCTTCTTTCTTTCTTTCTATTTCTTATTTATAACCCGTGGAGGGTTTATTTGTTTCTTCTTTCTTTCTTCTTTCTTCTTTCTTCTTCTTTCTTCTTCTTTCTTCTTCTTCTTTCTTTCTTTCTTCTTCTCATTTATAACCCGTGGAGGATTTATTTGTTTCTTCTTTCTCCCTTCTTTCTTTCTTCTGTCTTCTTTCTTCTTGTTTCTTCTTCTTTCTTTCTTTCTTCTTCTCATTTATAACCCGTGAAGGGTTTCTTTCTTTCTTCTTTCTTCTTTCTTTCTTTCTTTCTTTCTTCTTTCTTCTTTCTTCTTTCTTTCTTTCTTCTTTCTTCTTCTTTCTTCTTTCTTCTCCTTTCTTCTTTCTTCTTCTTCTTTCTTTCTTTCTTCTTCTCATTTATAACCCATGTAGAATTTCTTTCTTTCTTCTTTCTTCTTCTTTCTTCTTCTTCGTTCTTTCTTTCTTCTTTCTTCTTTATTTTTTTTTTCTTTCTTTCTTTCTTCATCCTTCTTCCTTCTTCTTTCTTCTTCTTCTTTCTTTCTTTCTTCTTCTTATTTATAACCCGTGAAGGATTTCTTTCTTTCTTCTTTTTTTTCTTTCTTCTTCTTCTTATTTATAACCCGTGAATGGTTTCTTTCTTTCTTCTTTCTTCTTTCTTTCTTTCTTTCTTCTTTCTTCTTTCTTTCTTCTTTCTTCTTTCTTTCTTCTTCTTCTTCTTTCTTTCTTTCTCCTTCTCTTTTATAACCCGTGGAGGGTTTTTTTTCACGTACAAGAGGAGATCAGTTCATCTTCGATATTGGTGACTCCTTCTCGTTTATAGCGTTCACAGCTTTTCTATAACCTGGTGCAAAAATCGTTTGTGTCCCTTTAATTTTTCTCACCATCCACAGCTTTTGATAGACCACAAAGAGCGCTTTTATTCGACTTCACGTCCCGTTCTAGATCATTTACTCAGTTAATGAACAGGAGCGACCCAAGAACTGATCCTTGCGGGACTGCAATGATATCAAGCACAGCACTAGCTAGCCGCAGTAACTTCTGTCTGCGAGTGTTTATGAAATTTGGAATCCGGCTGTGGTGGCGCAAGAAGATACACGGTCTGCTTTTGCATGGGGGGATAGGAGATTCCATTATGTCTCAGCAGTTGCATTGTCAATGGATATTATTACTGTCCCTCGAGATATTTCTTATAGTTTGTGTGCAGATGCCCTATATATAGTTCTAAATAATGGGTTTATCTACCGCATCTCCCTACCAAGCAAATATTGCCTACAGAATTTGGTTTCTCAGAAAGAGCTTAGTGAGTGGAAGCCTAGACAGCTTGGGAGATGTCTGTTGCAGCTGGCTGGCAGACACAATCTTAATGTTATAATGTTCAAATAACAATTTATCCAGCGTTTACTTTCACTTGTGCCAGCTTTAACTGTGACTGTCCAGAGTTGAAAATTACAACCTTTATTTTAAACAGTGACTGGCTTTAAATTAGTGTCCTTAGGAAATATTAATCCATCAACATAGTGTAAGCAATGAAACGTAAAATAACCTTATCGGTTTAGATGATCCACTAGATGGTAACGTCATCTTTTCTAATAAAAATGACACTGAGGGGTTGTTTCTATAATCAGGACATTTGCTTTACTTGCATCATTTATTAAACTTTTTTAAAATATATCAAATTTATAAGTATCAACCTCAGAACTTCGTAGTGTATACAAATGAAATGAATCATAAAAAACGTATCTCAGTAGATGCTCCAGCAGATAGTTACACAATATTTTTTGACTTCTTTTACGACCAAGAAAAAGAAGCGCAGCGATACAACGTCAGTGTGAACGGCTTGCACAGAAATCACGTACAATTTTAACTGTTAACATTCAATTCCTAATGGAGACGGTTTTTTTGATTTTCCTTATGAGACATAAAATCACACAAAATGCAATTTGAACAAATGTGAAGAGTTAAACGCTTAGAGATTATTTTAAGTGACCCAAGTCAGTATCCGTGACTACTTCGAATAACCCAGAAGGCCAAATAACATCCAGTTGATAGTATTTAGTTCCGCAGAGTTTAATCAAAACGTTTTATTGTATCCACGCAACACCCTGCATTTGCCTATACTAGGAGGATAGCATTTCACATCAGCGGGTACCTGCAAATTAGACACCTGAAAGATGCCTAAGCACAATTTTTTTCTGAGAAATGATATTCCGTGTGACGTTGGGTTGCCTTTATGACGTTTTGATGGAACGCTTCTTACCTTTGATTTTGTCTTCTCATTCAGTCACAATGACGCAGCCCTGAAGAACAACTAGAAGAGGGTTGGCATATTCAGGTAGGTCAGCTTCCTAAAACAAACTGCAAATAAATCTGACGCGATACTTTGGAAAATCAGTCAGACCGCTCGTAGTCCCTCAGCGTTTTGCTATTAGGATTTACCTTCACGTTTCTACGACTTCAAACTTCACTTAGTTCATTTCATTTAACGGGGGTGAAATTGTGGGTACAGTGTGGGATTAAAAAAGCATTTTCTCTACAATGGGGGACCAAGTCGAATTGCCGATCTCAAGAGCAGACATTTTGGGTCTCTGAAAATGGCAGGCCGAGCCTAAAATCTGTTTCACGTCCCAGTCACTCATATCAGCAGTGCTTTCATCTGATTGGCAAACAAATGCGCAATTCGGCAATGAACGCGAGTAAACATGGTCAGGGTGCCAGGCAGCGATTCGTCTTATGGGCCTCTGATGGCAAATAGCAATATCAAAAAATACCTTATCATAAAGCAGCAGCTATTTAAAAGGCTAGACTGTTTGCTGATGGTAAAGACGACGAACGTTAAGCTTTTATACAACAGAAAATTGACTGGCACGACGAAAGTGGAAATGGAAGAAAAACATCGTTCGGTATTTTGAAGGTTACGTTCAAATTTAATAGAAGTGAACGTAAGAACAACACGTTTAGCTAAGTAGGCTAAAATGACTTTACCCTGTGGTTTGCATGGATACGCTTATCGCTAATATAAATAAATATGGAGTTAAATGGGAAGAGCCTGTGCTTGGCAACGAATGATAAAAAAACATTCTTCTACCTTTATACTTCGTTAAAGAAATTAGTCTACGTTTCTAAACCATATGACGGCAAATGACAACAACCAGATGGCGGAGGCTGGAATAAAATTTCCAAGAGTTAGCAAGCTACCGAAGTGATAACTTAATGAAATTTTAACTGCAAATTACTGATCAACTTTGAAGTGGAAAAAGTTATCTAAGTACGGGTGACAAAGAGAATCAGCATGAACTGTAATCAACCAGTGTCATGTCTAGTAAAATGCCTATTTCTGAATGCTCAGATGTCTAGTCGCACATGTAAGGTTCATTTTAAAAATGAAAGCCAATTAGCATATGCACAAATTTTAATCGAGGTTTGAATTTGCCTGCTATAAACCGCATCAATTACGAATTACACAAAAATGTCTCTCCTCCTTTATTGATTTTTTACAAATTTTTGATGTCCTGAAACATGACCCTTCGGAGAGAAAAACAAATCAATATTAAAAGAGTAATATTTGTTTTTAATTGTTAGCTAGATTTAAAGATACGCAAATTTCAGAAGATGAAGAGGCAATCACTGGAACATGGTGCTTATCATTTATTTAGATATTGCGGGACGGACATCGACACAAAGTGCTGCTTGGGTTTATCTCATATTTGGCGAAAAAGCCAGTTTCGAAGTGAAAACCTTTTCTTCAGTCAAAGTGCTGTCGCACCAAATTGTTTGACATGAGTAAGAGCCTTGGCTGGCTTTGCAAAGTGCGTATGCAAACGTGTGCTCTTCACCAAATTGGTGGGTTGTAAAAAATCTTTTCTTGCTTGTCAATTTGAAAAAATGAAACATGCCAATTCGTTTAAAGGCGACTTGCATCAAACGATGTCAGTCATAAGCACGCAATTGATTGGTTCATGTATCGTCTAATTGTAAATCATCCCGAAAAACGTAAGACTAAATTTCACTCTCAATTCCAGCGTCGTGCCGAAAGCATGCCAACACAACACCCGTATACTTTCTATAATCCGGAGGAACCGCTGCCAGAAATCCTGGTAAAACGAGCCTCGAAGGAGTTGGTAGAGGTCCAGGGCCAAGTTGGTGCGCATCTGGAGAGCTTCCGGCGATGGCTGTCCTCCATGCCTCATCTCAAGTGTCGCACAGGTTGTCTCAAATACTTGTTCAAGCATTTTCATCCTAAGCTTTCATTCTTTTATGCGAAGTTTGACAGATTAAGTGTTGTCATTTGTACTGCATCAACTGACATGGCTCAACGACTTATTGAGAAAAATTTGCTACCGTTGGTAATGTTTTGAAGTAAGGTGCGAGCATCGTTACTCTGTTAAACAAAGGTCGAGTGAAATTTCGTTCTATAATTTGAGGTTTATCAACGGCAACGGAGATAATTCAATACCTAAAATTATGATCTTTAGAGGTTAAATATCATGGTTGAGAGGACTGAAACGTCAAAAGACGTAGAGGTGAAATTAGATAAATAAATTTGATAAACCTGTCAATATTTATGAGTACAATCTGTATAAAAGTAATTAAGCATGAAAATATCAAGTACTTTGGCTGTTCTCCACTACAGTTTTGGAATGTAAGGTTGCAGTTGTGCCGCTTAATTAAGAATAAATTTACTACTGTTGCATCATATTCGACTGTCCAAAATAGGTGTGGTCTGAAAGTACTCTTAAATAGGTTAGTCCAATTGCCTTGAATTCCGCCATTTAGATTCGTTTTAAAAGTTGCTGTCCTGCGGAACTTATAGAAAACACAATTTAGTAATGACATTAAAAACAATTCGCTCTACTTCCGGAGCCACATTTGTCTGAGTAAATGTCCAAATCTTTAGAAAGCAATGCCTTCCAATGTTAACGTCGATATCATGCTTTAAAACATGAAATCTATACGCTAAATTCCGGATAATCCGTTAACTCATATAACATTTTTTGTTGTTGCTATTTTGCAATTTTTAACCTCCTCCGGCGCAAACTGAAAACACAATTGCCCCAATTAGACGTTTATTCACTTTCGACTTCTTCCAGAGCTACATTGATTTATGTAAATGTCCAAATCCGTGAACGCCATCCACATTTAAATTCATATTCAGAAAGGATTGCTATGTAAGGTTTACCTCAAGGTCATTTTACCATGCATAAACTGCTTGGTAAATTCCAAATATTCCCTCTACCCCGGCTATGATCTGTAAATGCCTCCTTCGGCAGATGATGCCTTTCTCTTGGCTTTTCTGCGGCATGCGAAGTTCAATCACTCAAAGGCACAGAAACGCCTTGACAACTTCTGCACGTTCCGCACATCCGAATCTGTTGGAGCGCCATCGTGGTTCAACTATGAGCAGGACAGATTAGAAATCTTCATGGATTTTGTTAGAACAAAGTGAGTTTCCATTAATCCGAGATGTCACAATTTCTGAAGTTTTATATTAAGTTAAGAATTTTGGTTTGCTATGTTTATTGGCTCCTGTAAGGCAGCCACATATTAGCGTCACTCTCCATTTTTTAAAATGCAGTTGATAGTAGTATGGTACACCGCTGAAATTTCGGAGGTGTTTACATCTTAATGTCCATGGCTACTTCGAAACTATCCCCATTTACCCTTAAAAGAGAGTGTTTTGCTCCTTTATAGGTTAATCGTAGGTGTTTAAAGTTAACGTCCGTGTCCGACATAAATATTTTAATTAAGATGCAAAATGTTAACCTCTTCGAAACCTTCAGGATGATCTCCGTGCTCGGGTTCACTCAAGCGGGTGTGCTCTGTATGCTGCTGAGAGCAGGTAAGTTTGCCGTCTGAGTCTCTGTCAGGTTTATTTAGTGGAATGGGCAAAGTGGGCTGCTTCTCCACAGGAACTGTACAAAGCATGGCAAACGTGGGACGACGTCTTTCTCTGTGACGAACGGGCTCAAATAGGTGGGATCGCATTCATCATGGACCTCGAAGGAATGAGCAAAAGGGACTTTATGAAATTTCAAGATCCACGTGCCTCCAAACTGAGCACCATGTACCTTCAGGTAGGTTGATTCTTGTCAGAACCAGTCAGGCAAATTCATTGACCAGCTGAGTACAAAACTCTTAGCTAGTTATCATTAAAAACATACGAATACATGGAATCTCAGTTGTTAAATTAAAGGAGTCAGTACTTTCAGTAGTAGTTGGTCCTCTTGAGAGGACTGTGGCTGCTCTGCTGGTTTCAATTGAAGTGCCTGTAGATCAGCCACATTTCACATTGGTGCTGAATATATGTAATCTACCGGGTTTCATACGGGAAATTCATGATCACTTACCTGGACGGTATAATTTATTGATTTCGCTGGTTAACATGCATTAATTGCTTAAACACAGATGAAAGAAAATATTTTTAACTACTACCTACAGTCCAACAAATCAAAAAAATACCTTCTCTTCCTTGGCCTATGCGTCTGGATACTTGTTAGCAACGTGTTTCATACGTGAGCTTATGCTATATTTGAGTGAAGCAATTCGATCTTCATCATTCATGAGAGAATCTGAAGGTAAATTCGGTTTCGCAGTGTTATCCTCACATTAGAAATCCAACAAATCGTTCATTTGTTTAGGGACGTTTCTCAAACTATCACCTTTCCACGAAACATAATCCTGCTGAGTTCCTCAAGTAAGGTTTTCCATAATATCAAAGAATACATTTTAAAAATTTCGCTCTGTTTCCGGCGCACACTATGCAGCGCCTGGGGTTGTTTGCAAGGTATTATTAAAGGCAAGCGTATGTGTTGCAGCCCAATTGGTCCAATTTGACTCCCAACAGAGTGCATTAATTTGCCTTTGCTGCCTTTTCCCTTTTGCGTCAACTTTCGCGCCACACGGAGTCCTCTTCAGTAACTTCACAGATGTACTCTTCTGGAATCTTACTTTCATTCCACCGATGCTATGCGAATGATTTATGTAGGTACCATGATAGGCAGTTCCAAACGAGGGTGATAATAGTTAGAAGTGGTTTATTATGGACTGAGAGTTCTTCGCCGGATAGACCGGCCTCAAGGATAGATGCAGTGCTAAGTGATAAAACGACAAAATATCGGAGAAAAGGCCAAATTCCTCTGCTCAACTTCTACTACATATAATCAACGGGTGGCAGAGTGCAAAAGCTAATGAACTGGATACCTGCAGATTGGAGCCACTAAATTCTCAATCTTTGAAATTGGCAAAGGACCCTCCAGTACACAATGCAGTCCTGCTTTATCGGTTACAACGTTTGCGAGGCAGCACACTGTAGCCTATATTATCGAACTGCCATGTGTCCGTTTAGGATGACCTTACAAAAATATGCTATTTTAATTACATTAAAAATGACACTGATTTCGTAAACGAAGGATAAAGGCGGGAAAATGTTTTTGGCAAACACAGGCGCTTCTCAAGACAAGGGCTGTTAAGACAATTGTGTCTAACAATGTCACACCCGATTCAATGTATTGCTTATAGTACTGTAAAGTTTGACGAATCTAGTTAACATTGCTATAACTGGTGATCCAACGCATCTCTAAATGATGTTTTACTTCGAATTTCCACTAACTTCGTGTCAGTTTGTTTGTTTGGAGTTAAAAAGCTTTAATTCCATGCCTGAACCCATCACCAGAAAATCCTATTTTCCAATCTTAGCTTCTTTGCGAAACACTATTCTTTGGTAATCTACGGTAATATATCACCAGTGGCTTATAAAAGGGAACCAATGCAGATGCGCATGACTGAGATATTCAACCAACTTAAGGCCTGACATGTCATTTTTAGAGAGTCATTATGCCATCTCGTAAGCTCAGTAAATTAACTCGATCCCACAGTATAGACAAGATGCTGTTTAGTCCCACAATGCACCCTACGCTGTCGACTTTATACAAAAGACTGCATTTGGCGAAGTCTTAAAAAGAAGGAACGCTAAAATTATTCCTTAAACAAGACATTTAGCGATAATGTGCGATGTGATTGATTTTCCAAAGTCACGCATGCAATTAATCCGTTTATTCTTTAGGAAGCTCTCCCCTTTCGTGTGAACAAGATGATCTACCTGAATATGCCAACATTCTTCGAATTGTTCTTGAAAGCAGCATCAGTATGGTTCAGTGAGAAGCTGAAATCAAAGGTAAGAGGTGTTTTATCAGGCTGGAGGTTTTTAAAATGCCATAAAATCCACGCGGAGCCATGCGAGATAGCATTTCCGAGGAACAATCGTGACTACGAATCTTTCTGTCTTCGTCTTTGCAAATAACCACCTGCATCAAATGGTAGACGCAAATGCAGCGCGATTGGATTATACAATAGCCGGCTTTGATTAAAAGATTTGACAGTTAATACCACTGAATGGTTTTTACTTGAGCTTCTGGATAATTCCAAATTGATAAAGGTACTTACTGCAAGACTGCCATACGGAAAACGGAGCTAAGAACTGACTGTGGCGCCAAAGTGTGAAGAATTTAACCCCTAGGCTTTATGGATGTGTTTAAAGACGTAACACAAGTTTTATCTTCTCGAAGGTTCACGAAGGACATTATGGGTGAAAAAAGGCTAATAAATATCAACCCCGCATATAAACCTCCGGTCAGAGTGACTGATGAGAAACCTTGTCTTACAAGTGGATATCATGGAACCTGTCTAAGCTCTGATTTAAAAGTACTTTTTTGCAATTTCAACGCAAGTTTTTTCACTGTGTTGTTCTGTGCTGCAATACTTTTTCCTGGTCGGTAGGTAGGTAACCATGACGTCACCATCTACTAGAGCAACTATGAGGATAGGCGTTTGGATGCTTCGTTGCTAAAAACGACGTTGATGAGTGAATATATTTTGTGAACGCTCATTTAAAGCCAGCCACCGTTTAACCTATTTTTTTACGGGAAGTGCGAATTGATTTAGGGAGTCACTGTGAACTAACGTTTTACAGTCATATTCAGTGCCCATTTCGATTTTGTCTGGTTGAGGTTGCTGGTCAACTGAGAGATATACTAAGCGGTTGCTAGATATTGAAAGGCACCAAGACTTATATTGCTAAGTTTGCTACCTTTATGTAACATTCTCGTCAGGAAAAGAATTAAAAATATGACCCAAATATACAAGAAAACCATCGGTATGTATATTTTGATTAGAAATATTCTCTGATTACCATCTAAAATTGGGGGTTTTCAGTTATATTTATTCCAGAAACTTTTGAGAAAGCATATAACTTGCATTGCGAATTCTACAGTCACTCAATTAGGTGTTGTAAATCTAAAGATCTATCTCCCTGCAGTAACGGGGAAAATTATTTTCACTTATCTCCAGATTCTAATGCTGCAGAAGGATTTAACGCCAGCTTATGAGAGCGTACCTGGCTTAGAAGAACTAATGCCTGCGGAGTACAATGGAGGCAACTGCTCATTTGAAGAAATCTGCGGTAAGGATTCTTTTGATAGGTTCATGATGTTGAGTACAGATCTAGTACCTTAGCAATGTCCATCAATCAGCATCAAAAATAAATATTGAATATGGGAAACATTCTCATTCAGTGCATTATTACTATCCTTAACTGGCGAGTTTACACATCTGAATTTCAATGATTGGATCCACTACAGCAAATTCCGGATTGTTGGGAATAAATTCCAGGTCAACCGAACGACATTTGCGGCTAAAGCAAGCTAGTTTAAGGTTTTCTAAATCTCGCATCAATTTAAAAATACAACTTCGAAGAAGTCTAAGCTAATGCGCTTCTCAGCTGATAAATATTGGCACTGCGCTTTTGCCTTACGTAGATTGGTAGATCACGATAATTAACAAATATGAAGCATAATGCACCCTTTGATTATTGAACTGTTTTTCCGGTCGCTGCAAGACACTGCTATAACTTGCCATAGTCAGAATACTGGAAGAAGTCTGGGCGTCAAGAGCGTAGTCAAGGTAACAAACAAGTCCAAACCCGAGACACGGCCATGCCACATAACATTTTGAGTCCAAGTCCATTAAGTCAGCAGTAGTGTCTTCATGTCTGCGCAATTCCGGGCAAATTCAGCGTGCTCTTCTTAAGTTAAAATTAAAAGGGCAACTGAGAAAACCCACTTACTAAGATTTGTATATAGATGCTTAACTCACTTTTGAGTTCGTTTGCTGTATATGTTACTATCTTTAGAAAAAGAACATCAAAGGAATTCTCTAAAATCCCAAAAGAATTATCTGGACTTTGGTATATCCGTCGACGAAGCAAAAAAGGCCCAGCAATTCAAAAGAACTTGATGCGCGTTTATAAAGATCTATCGCCGGAGTTAATGGGAATCAGTGGAAATTATGTAAAAAAATCGAGGATGAGATTTGACCATATTACAACGACTTCGGAAGAACGATAAATAAAAACAAAAATTATTCTGTTTGACTTTTTGAATGTTTGGGTCCAGATGCAACAGGGGTCTATAGATGCGCTGTTCTAATAATCGATAGAAATTCCACACTTACTTAACAAATATTCCTACCGAAAATTGGCTTCTCTGATTTTCCGATGAGAAAATGTGGATGTCTAGTCATAACATTTCTTTTTTTATTTATCATAACCTAAGATAACATCACGGCCCTTTGTAAGCGGGTGGGTGCCCGTCAGAACACTCGGGGTAAACCGATAAGTTATTACATGTTTTAAATTTCTGATGTTGCGCGCAACCAATAGAAGCCGAAATCACGTTTATGAAGAAAACCTAAAAACTCTACAGTGGATACACCTGCCAAATATTAGCTTAGTCAAACTTCGAAAAAATCGCATTTCAAGCTGAAGGTTAGACTAAGAAAACATGGGGAACTCCAAATGTTGATCAAAGGAATCGTACATCGCCCGTGTGCCAATTCTGCACGTTGGATATAACCCGGCACCTACGACTGGCAAACCCTTAACCTCCTAATTACACAACCAGCTACAGACGCAAATGCTCCATAACTGCTTCTGTCACAAGCGTCAGCTTTGAATTTTAGACTTGTTTTGACATGAAAGGAAGCAAATCTTCCTAACGTGCCTATTTATGAGAATGCTAACATAGAGCAGGAGGATACGCCGCAATGATATGATCATCTGTTCACAGACACCTCTGCAATGTCTGTCGGTAGGTTATCTGGCACTCTCTTTTTGATCCAAAAGTAGCTGAAAGACAAACCATAGCTTTTAATGGGAAGATTGTTCACGCGAGGTCATTAACGGACCATAACTGTCTCCTCCAAAACATTTCAAAGGATACTAGTTTCCAAAAACTGCTTTTTTCTTCTCAGCGTAAAATTCCTTAAGCTTTCCATCGTCAGATGTTTTTATGATGCCCAGAAAATGAATTGTGCTTCTGCTTCCCCCGGAGGTATTTGCTTTTGCTGACGGCTACGAAGGTATTATCTTAGCCTCACAAAACTGGTACTTCAAATTCACACATACTTTTACGTCCCATTATGTAACGCGCTACGCAGTTCCGTCAGCGCATGATGCGTTAAAACCATATATCGAGGGGCTCTGTGAGTTTGTCGTCCTTTTGCAAACTTCTGAAACTGTGCCATGGCCGATTTTACTGTTAGCACCGTACAACTCTTATTTAAACCGTCGTACCTCGTAAAGAAACCACAACATTACTTGGCGAGAAAACAGTGCAGTTTGCCATGCATATTTTAAAAATGGCAATGAAAATGACAGAGTGCATGGCACTATTCATAACTGAACCGCAAATGAGGCAGACTTCGGCGGTAGCTCTAGCATCTAGAGACTAATCTAGATGACAAGTTCTTACGTTTTTTATCTGGCACTTAACAAAACTGAAGAAGAGTATAGACAAGCACTGGAAAACATATCCTCCCTCATCGGGTGTATATAGAATTTTAGGCATCCACCTGACACTCTCCCACCGATTTCTTTACTTTCAACGCATTTCATGTGGCGTCGTAACTGTTCAAATGCAGAACGTTTGCTTATTTGTGCTATTACAGTTGCCCTCCTTCAGAAGGTATTTCCAGGTGAGTATGTTCGGTGGCAAATATTTCCTTCCAGTGATCCGAAGAAACAGTCTACCCCCATTGTAAAACAACAACAAAAACGTTATTGTCTGACCTCTGAGTCCTTAGTTTGGTTAAATGTCCGCAAAATGCCTATTTTCGCAATAAAAATGTTTTCTTTTCAGTGAACGATTTGCTCATTCAGTTTTGAAAATTTGAAAATGGCCTTTTAAGTAGTGCTGCTAAAGTGCGTGTGCAATGCTGCGCTTGTGGCCAAAAGATAGAGTTGTGAAAAACCGTTTCTTGTTTTGCAACTTCGAAAAGATGAAGCGTTTGTTATCGGATGGACGATAAAAGTATACGTCTTTTTCCGATGGGTTTTAAAGGGGCTTCCGATAAACGATGTGCATTGTGAGTACCCAATTGACGGCATCACATAACAACCAAGATTTAACCTCGACATATGTGCAAGACTAAAACGTCATTCGAAATTTGAGCGTCGTGCCGAAAGCCGATCAAAATAATCCCCTGAAGAAGGCACAAAACCAGGCAATGATAACTAAGTTGAATAGGCTTCCAAACGATCCCAGAGCCAATTTTTGGCTCTACTGCATGAATCGTGACTTTTTTGTCGTCTCAGTCTTATAAACGTCCAATCAGAAAATTCCCTGTGTCCCCTGAAAAACAACACGGCAAGGGTATTTGTCGAATCAGAGATAACTTTGTGTTGCGCTTACGGCATATCATGGAGTCCCACGAATTATTCAGTACTGTTGATTTTAGACTTAAATTGTCCACCAGAGTAGACGGCGGCAGTATTAAAAGTACCCATTTTGTAAAGTAACCCCGGTTTCTTATAAGGTACACACCAACGGTCTTTGAATTATGAATCTATATCGTTTTTCCATAAACCATGGAAACATATGATACATAAAGGGAAATATAGTCTATTATTTCAAGTTTTAACTTCGCTTAACCAGTGTTCATTATCAGTCTCTATCTTGTTTCCTTGATGCAGAAAATAAAGTCCAAAATTTGCTTTCGCATGAGACCAAGTTACGCTGTGTGATTGACTTTGGGCAACTCGTCGTTCGATTTTGCAGATATTTTTAAAATAACTTATTACTAAGTGGCAGCTGTGAAACTGCTATAACGTTAGCATAGGCTACGGTGAATTAAGATAAGCTGGGAGATGGGATGCTAATGGTACGTAGTTTAAGCCACATTTTTAAGTTACACTGGACAAATAACCGATTACATAGAAACTGCTTTCTTGATGATTTTAGAATGTCCATATAAATTCATTAATGTTATCTGAGAAGGATCAAATAAAATTTATTTATATCTTTAGGGTTGGAAAAATATGCCTTCCGGAATTTGGGAAATTTCAGAAATAACCTAGTTCTCTTCATCAGCTCCTTTCATTTTTAAGGAAAGTGTAGATAGGTTACCATTTCATTGCTCCTTATTAAGGAAAATGCCTGATCACTAGCTATTTCAGTATTTCGTAAACAAAGTTGAGTGTCTAAACAGAGCCAGGATGGAATCAATTTATTTGGTCTTGTGCTCCCGATAGCCGGTGACGTTGAGTATATTCAATGCAGTCTTAGGTTTTGAAATATATAAGTATCAATATTTTTTAACGTTTAAAGGTTTCCTTCCCAAGGGCTCTATTTCAAGAAAGCAAAATAGGTATAAGAGGAGAACCTTTAGAGTTTAATGTTTAATTAATGAGACTAAATTCAGAAAGAGTAAATTGTAATAAAATGTTGCGCAATAAATAATTGCTAAGTGTTTAAAAGATAAATACACAATAGATTAGAAACCAGACTTTTACTATCCATGAAAATGTTTGATTAAATTTCATGCTGATTCATTTTGTTGTCTCTAGTTTAATAAAACAAAATTTCAATGTAAAAATCTATCAGTAAATTTCAATAAACATTTTGTAAATCTAGCCCTTTTTTGGAATGCTGATTATTAAGGATTCTCTACCCAGTCTCCTCCATATACTAGTCGCGATCAGCCCCTGTTTGCTTAATAAAGTAGAATAATTTCTTTACTCAATGATAAAGACTGGATATGTTTTTTTGCAGTCGTCGCCAAAAGCAGGCTCCTCCAAAGACAACATCTGTTAATGCATTTTTGACTATTTAAGTTCGCACTTGACTCTTTAATTTATTTATATTAATAAGAAGCTTCCATACGAAACGCTAAATGTAGCCAACGTTACCTACTTGGCAAAAATATTTGCTTCAACAAACACCACTTTTAAATTTTAGCATTACAGTTATCTCATTGAATGAGGTTTTACTTCCCGCTTCGGTAGTGCGGTCACGGATATAATACTTCAACTTCCTGGTCATAACCATCTGCAAACTGTCCTGTTTTTTTAATCTTACCTGCTCATCGATAAGTTATTGTTTGGCAAATTGCGGCATTATATGTCAACAGGTGCCCAAAAGGACGATCTGCAGTTTGGTTATCTGACCATCAGCCATGTTTACCTACGATTCTTTTCGAAGAGCGCATACATTTGACAAAAAACCTAAACGAATTCAGACAAGAGAGACTGGCATATATAACCATTTTAGGCTTGATCTGTCAAATACCGAGAGCCATTATGCGTTCTGGTTAGTTCAGCAATTTGGTTGATTGAATATGACATCATTCTTCGAATTTTTCTCCAAATCACCGTCAACTTGCGTTAAAGAGAAGATGAAATCGATGGTAAGAAGCTTTATATCAGGTCTGAAGTTTTTCAAAAGGCCATAAAAGCCATGTGGAGCTTCATGAAATATCAGTGCTGAGAAAGAAGCGTTCTTATGAATCTTTTAGGCATCTACTTTGCAAATAACCGCTGATGTGAACTCCTTTCCCCTCGTAGAGGCAAAAGCATAGGGTTAGGATAATATAACATGCCAATTGATTACAAGATTGCAAGTTTACCCGACAATTGGTTGTCGTTTGGGCTTATGGGTTACTCTAGGTCATCAACGGAACTTTATTGAGGGCTATTATACGTAAACCTTAGGAAGTAGCCGACAGCTTACGTCGTAAATAAGGAATTATACTTTTAGAACTAGGCATTACACTTGCCTGCGTTAATAATTGAAAGTGAAATGTTAAGATTCATCGCAATTTCGATGAAACCCGTTTCCTCTATCACCGCATGATTAAAATACTTTTTTTCTCGGTCAAAAAGATGATTTCATCATTTGATAGAGCATTTTAGTGAATGGGCATTTTCAGGTTCAATATGAAAGAAAGCTGTGCATGTGTCTTGTTTTTCTTTTTAACACTAATTTATAGTTAGCTACTGTTTAAATTGGGCTTTTTACAGAAAAGATGAAGTCGTCTCCAAGGTCAGTTTCAATTTTCGTCTCTCTGGGAATGGAGAAAGGTTGATAGGCGCCTCAGAATGGCAGAAAATGCAAGTTATAGAAAAAGGTATTTATAGGTTTTATATGTCTTTTTTAAATTTTCGTCAAGAGAAGCAAAGTTTACTATTTGCATTACGAATCAATGCAAGCACTCCTACATTATTACTCAATTCTGCAGCGAAAATCTGAGGATTTACTATCTCAATAAAGAAGAAAATTATTTTCACTTATCTACCGATCTTAGTGCTTGAGAAAAACTTTGAGGCAAGCTTCTGACAGCCTACCTGGCTTGGAAATACTGACACCTTTGTAGTACAATGGAGGCAACTGTAATTTTTCAGTTGTAAATATACCGTTTGGTGGGGCATATTTCTGAGAAAGTTCTGGTAATGTTACTCAAGCAACAGCACCAGTAGTTAATGATGGATCTGGAAGGAATTCTTTTTAACTGTATAAATGATAGCCGCTAATTTTACACAAAACTGCCAAGAGCGAAAGGTATTACGTTAAGATGGGTAACCAATTGGCAGATTAACCGAGGAAATGAGATAACTGCAAGTATATGCTGGGCTTCACATTATTTCGCTGATTACTTAAAGTTTCCGTTAATCGAGAATAGGGTCGAGACAGACCTAGCAGATGTAATGGTAAACCAAGTTAATGGTATATAGCTAAAATCTTGTATTAAATTAAAAATAAAACTCCGAAAAGCTTTAACCTGCTTGGCTTTTCAGGAGATGAAAATAGTGCTTCGCTTTTGACATAGGAAAATAAATAGGCAATGAAAATTAACAAAATTGAAACACAAAAGTTCATAGATTCTTTAACCATTTGTATGGTATTGCTAATCACTCCGTTATCTTAAAAAATACCGAAAATACTACAAAATCTGGGCATCAAGAACGTAGTAAACCTAAGTAACCTGTCTTATGAAGAGCCAGGGGAGGTTAAGTTAGCCATACAGCAATGTGACCTAAAGCTTAATCCAAGTCCATTGTGCTAATTTTCGTCAACGACCCAAATAGAAATAGGTCAGTATGTTGTTTAAATACATGCGCGGTTCGGAAAAAATCAGTGTGAGTTTCTGAGACTTAAATGAAGAGACTAAGAGACCCACTTGGACAAGCTAGTAAATTTATCATCTACGAGACCTTTCTTTGATTTTCAGTTTAATTAAAAACGTTTTTGACTTTTTTTATAAAAACAGTAAAGAATTCTTTTTAAATGCTGAAAAATTATTTGGACTTTGGCATATCCATCGACTTATCCAAAAGACTAGGAAGTTGAGGAAATTCATTTTTGTTTATAACGTTATCTCCCTGGAGTCAAAGGGAATCGGTGAAACTTGTGTGAAAATGTACGATGAAAATTAACATTCTTCTGCCAACCTCTGAATTCCGCTATAAAAACATATTCTTTGGTATTTTTACTAAACGTTTTTTCGGAGAAGTGTTTGGATGTCAAGATAACAGGGGTGGGTCCATAGATTTTGCACACTAATAATAAATCGAAAGCCACATTGTCGTTAAAGGGATCTCACCTTAAAGTTCTACGATCCGACATTTTGACTAGACAACCCGGCATTTTAGTAATTAAATGTTTGGAGTACAAACCTTTGTCATGTAAGTGGGCAAATCTCTGACCAGGGGACTCAAGTTCAGTCAAGAAAACTCACCTACGACCATTCCAGGCATGTTAGCGTTAATTGACTGTCCATGCACCTCCTCTTTACATTAACGCCCTCGCAGGGATTAGTTCATAGCGCCCATTTAGGTGTCCACAGAAAGATAAAAAGTTACCTGACGTTCGGACAACAACAACGTTATCGCGTCTGGTAAGTGGTTGTTTGCTGCTGCTGGGGAAAGTTTAAGGACATTTTGCACACTAAAAGTCTGCCACTCCTTCATGCGTAGAGTCAGCACAAATGTCAAATTTTATATTTCTGAAAACGCATCTTATGCAAAAACAGGGTCTGTGCATGGAAAGGTTCTGTCAAGGTTAACGATTTGGTTATCCTTTGAAAATTCTACCAAAACAAAATAAACTATATAACGAGGACTATCTTGAGACTGTAGGTGACTGTTAATCTTTCTCAACGCGGGGGGCAGGTTCTCGGTACCGAATGTCTCACTGGACAATTTCTCCAGTCAGTATAATAGTTTATGTGTGCTCCCACGAAATGCTTCAGTTATTTGAAAGTCATTATTAATAGGCTCCCCATCGTCACTTCTAGTTATCAAATTCCGAAAATTATTGTTTTGGTGCTTCTGCTGGCACAAGTAGCCTTAGACTATAACACCTGGTTGTAACGTCGTCATACTATCCCAGGTTATACCTGGATTTCAGGAGACTGTGACATTAACTTCACGAATATATTTGTGTTCTTTCCTCACACAAGTTGGCTCCACTGAATGTTGTGCGTTTCAACTCGCCTAAATTTACAGGCAATGGCGTATGTTTGAACTTTGTGAACCAAAGCTATGAACCAGAAGATTTTTAAAGCGAGCCTGTACTACGTCAACTATGCAAGGATACCTCAAAGACTCCCTGGACTCTATCCTCTGTTATTTCAGTAGCAACCGAAGCAAAAACACGTTCTACTGTATTTGTTTGATATGTTCTAGTGACATTTTCACTTGTCAATAGCCTACAGAGATCCATGTTCAGCAAACCAACGGAAACTATCAAAATACTTGGAAAAAACATTGTTGAACAAACAATATGCAAACAAAATAAGACGTGCCCGCCGAAACGCATTGATATAGGCGAAATGCTATTGGGTTTGATACCCTAGTGTTCGGTCTGTGAGCAGCAACCACATTGAAAATTTTCTCCACCAATGCTAGCGATTCAAAGCAGGAGCCAGAGATGAAGTCAACACTAAGGCAGCTTTACCAGACGTCAAAAAATTTCATAAATTACCTAGCATGCTCTTACTGACTTGGACATCACCATAATCTATCACACAAAGGCGAACATCTGCGACCCAGTCATTATATATAAGAATAAAATAAACAGAGGGGATCAGTCACTCGTCGTCTACAGCTAAAAATGGCGCAAACGGCTATAAATAAAATGGAATTTAATGGTGCGTCACAGGGGCCCCTTGGTTATCATATGCTTGACATCTTCGCCGTCGTCGAGTTTGCTGGATCGTGAGTGCCTCTGTAAATTACTGTTCACATGCGTGAGACAGCTACGTTGATGATATTTCGATTAGTTTGTTGGTTATCCTCAGTTACACGCATATGCACACGACACTGCTGTTCGAAAGGTGCTCCCGACGAGGTCCACCATGTGTCCCACGGCTAGGTGACGCAGAGACGGTGACATGTGCGTTATTTAGATTATGGTGAGAGTAGACGTGTGATGCATCTAATCTTACACTCTCTCTTCGCCCACCTGGGTATGGTGTCATGACCAATCCAGAAAATCGGAAACAGGAGAGGGCGCAGATGGCTGGCGCAACCAAAGACGCCCCTAGGTGTACCGCCAAGCCTTGCTCGGATCCCACTCTTTTGGGAGTGCCATAGGGGCCACAGTACAAAGGGACCCATTGCAGTCCGAAACTCAGTCCGCCAGTCAACCAATCCAAACAAGCACGTATTAGGAGGACTGCGGGACCGGTTTTTTCCTTCACTTGGCAACTATCAAAGCCACGGCTTTTAGCGAAGAGTGGTACCTTCAAGTGCGCCTGGTTGTTTTTTTAGTAGGGAAACTGCCCTGAGCTGTCACTTTCACTCTCTATTCCCGTTCCCAGCCCCCAGCCACCGTGCCAGCCAATCAGTGGACTGGAGCGTGGAAAGAGCGAAGCAGCTGGTATATCTAATGACCTCGTCTGGGCGCCACGTACACGACTTGACCCACAAACGAAAATACTAGGATTTTACTCTAAAGTGGTAAGATGTTCGGATGTCACATATGAGACACACACCAGACGGTCTTTTGAAATTGAGCCGCCATCTTTTCTGCTCTTCATTCGCATGTGAACCCTTTTATAGGTACGTTGATTGGCCTATTTCACCCATAATATTCTGAATTTTAACCCTATTTGGTTATTCGAACAACAAAAATGAGGTCATCAGCGCACGATGCTGGCACAATTTTTAACGGTAGTCCAAATCGATCGATATTTTGAGACAAATTCAAGGACGATTCTTCACGGTGAATGGACGACCTTTTTGCTGACATTTTTGGTATTTTACTTTCAAAAAAAGCACAGCTCTCTTTCTCTCACTTAACAACCATCTGCAACAAAAACAGACTTAAGAACAAAGGTTTGAACGAGAGCCACGAAGAAAAATGTCTGGTAGCTTTGACTAGTTTATCATCCTCAAATTATGACCTCGAGTGTGCTTCTGAAATCCAGACCATTTTCTACCATACACGTTATGTACAACCGTGATCAATCTTAATTGAAATTATTCATTAACTTTCGTGAACTGGGAATGAACTCGCCAGTTTTCGTAAACGACGGTAGCGCTTCATGCTAAACAACTTATGCAGCCAATCAGTATACATGCAGAACCTAAGAGCTGGTTTTCTCAAATCATTTGCATACCAACTACAGACCCACTTAATCAGCAAACGAGACTTAAACATTAATCCAGGACGTCTTGGCACTTGTTGCCGCAGGATTACGGGAGCTTGGCTCCAAAGCTCTTACCGCCAGTCAACAGCGAAAGCATAAACGTCTCTGACGGCTAAAAGGACACTTTCCAGCTGCCAGAGTACTGTGAAAGTTTTTGGGTTGCAGGTTAAGAATCATACGGGGGCGGGAGGTTTGATGCGAAAAGTAGCATAGGAGTAAAAACAAGGGCACTTATTAGCTATCTCACAAAAGTGCAGGTCGTCACTGCGTAGTTTTAAACTGAAAAACATTTAAACCTACAAGGCTACCTGTCAGAAGGCGGATTTGCATTGCATATTAACCACACTTTTATTTCACTATAGACGTAAACATAAAAGGAGCTACTGAGTCACTTTCAATGGTGCGTCCGAAAAATACAAAAAGTGGATATTTTTGCAGTTTGCAGAAATGTTTTTGTGATATAAAAAACATGCTCAGATGGACGGAAGGTTTAAACCTGTGCTACTGAATCTTGTCAGTGGAATATAACTGCTCTTTCTGTTTCATATTCGAGACCCCCAGCATGTTGTTGTTAGCTGAGTTATTGCGCATGGTGTCCTAAGTTCTGCTTGTCACGTCCAAGTGAACCACAATTTCCGGCGGATTGCTCCATATCCCATTCATCAAGTTGGCATTCCTCGCTGAAAATTGAATGCATTCGAGGAATCAACTGATACAATCAAAGCCTTTTCCTGTTCATATCATTGTCAATAAGAGGTTAACTGCGTCAAACGAAACTTGAATATGATGTGATTTTCTAAAGGTTACGCCATTATTTAGTCAAATGAGATCTGCTATTATGTCTAAGTTTGATACGGGATTTTGAAAGTCGAGAGGAAAAATAAATTTGCGTTTCCTTTTTAAGATGTAAATCAGGGTAAAAATTTATTCGGAAAACATCTATGTTTCTGCCAAATGTAAACCAATATTCAAGTCAACAAGTAAGCCAGAAAAACCTGTTGAAACCAACCATAAATTTCATCCGTAGTAGCATTGTGTCCACCGTATTCTTTTGGCATGACATCCTGCAGTCCATCGACAGCGACGTAAGTTTGAAGCAAACCTTCTTTCAAAACCACAACCTAAAATGTTTGGCATTTTATGAACACGTTGTTTAACTGGGAAGGATGGATGAGAGAGCGAGGCAAGCAGATAAACCCAAAAGAAGGCTGAGAGATATTCTTGCCTGCTGTTTTGAATCTTCAGACAACCATTCATCCGAAATCTTGTAGAATAATTCAAATTCGTCGGGAAGATTGAAATAAATCATTTTTTTTGCTCGGAGTGGTAAGGCCTCCTGAAAAATAAAAATTCTATTGCATAATCGTTATTATAATCATGGAAAAACTAACTTATTTTGCTTGCATAATAGAGATTTGATGTTCTATTCTGAAAAACCTAAGGAAATTTTGAATTCCATGCATATAACAGCATAATGTTGTCTTCAATTGCTTGTAGTATATATATATATATATTTTGATGACTTGGGGTGATATCAGATAAATTATACGAACTGTAAGCAAAGGTAATTTTATAGCATTGTGTCATTCTGTCCCTCTTTTTTCAGAGTGCTCGAGACAGCTCTTCGTTTGATGAAGCAGGATACAGATGACAGAATAGATCAAGCTTCTGTTCGATGGATGAAAAATGTTTTCGTTCCCTAGCATTTCCTTTAGAGCCTGTTTCTATTTGCCAGATTAAACGCAGCAGTTGTTACAGCGTTTTTTACAAACACGTTTTCTTCAAACGCATTATCTGATTGCACCTACTTCGTACATTTAATGAAAGCAGTTAATAATTATAGGCTAGAAGCGCAAATGTAGGCAGTGCACACGTTATGAATTAATAATAAAAAAATAAAGAATCTTATTTTAATGTCCGAATTTACCAACAGTAATAACTATACTACACTGAAAGCCTAGGTGTCTACCTTAATCTCCTTATGCGCATGTATTTAAGGCAATACGTAAATATCAAATCTGCACTGATTCTTGTATTTTTCTGAGGCACTTGTAGTCGTTCCTATAAAACATTTAGATTCTTCCAAAAATCTTTCCTTAAATAAAAATTACTTCAGAATTTTACTTTAATTCTATGTGTATCCAAGAAGTTCTGAGAACTCGAAAAGATGTTATGTTTACCATGTGAAAAATATTTTAAATTTTAAAAACGTTGGTGCCTTCAAAGCTCTTTATTACTAGAAATTTCGTTTTATAAAATGGAATCAATTATTTGACGAAATATGCTTGCTATTTGTCAAAGTTTAACTAGCAAAAAGATTTCGCTTATCTAAAAACATTTTCTTTTTAACCCTGACTTACAAAGACATTAACAAGTGGCACTTGATTGGGTTGTTTAAGGAGTAATTTTCATCCAAATTGCAAGGTTAACTTACCTGAAAATATTTGCAACCCAATTCGGAAACTTTTTGGTCGCTCATCCGCTGAAGTTCCCTCATCTTCACACCAGCCATATCCATAAGAAATATAAAGCCGCCAATCTGAACCCTCGGATCAAGAAGCATTACGTCATTCCAGATTTGACTGGTACACATGACTTCGTGGAAGGTGACGACGTCAAAGTTTAGTCTTTCTAAGCGTGCATTACTCCAGCTTTATTGACGCTTACCAGCCTTAATGAGCACGCAAGAGGTCCCATCAAACGTTGAACCCAGCGGAATGAGGTACCTAAAAATCCAGTTTTGGAAATAATATGTGGTCGCCACGGAGTGGAATAAAAGCAGTATATATGCGTCCAAGGCGGTTTAAAAGTAGGCGAACTTCGTTACTTCGTCAAATTTAACCCTCAATCACGAATGCAAATAGCAGAATTGGGGTTAATAACATGACTATGACGTATCAGATGATACTTGCAACCGTTCATGGGAATATTTTAAAAATAATTTTTGCCAATACATTCGAAAAACCTTTCTCCACGTAAGGGTTGTTCACGCTACTTTCTTCAAGGAGTTCATCACGGCTCGCCACCGTCATCTCGCATCGTCACCACATATCGCGTATGTATTCACTCAGGAATGTGCTCACACATATATGTGAGGGGAGAAGGTTAGTCAGAAAATCGAGTTGAACTCGTGAATATTTAAGTAAGTGACACCAACCTTCTTCATAGTGCATGAAAGAAGTGAAATGGTCGAA